>JAECUM010020281.1:0-51004 GCA_016617855.1 Megalonaias nervosa | reverse complement strand
GATACGTCATTCTTTCAATTATGTATGCAGTTCAACAAAGTTTTTGTCACAGTTGTTTCCTCTATTTTGATCCTATTAAAATACCATTGTCATTGCAATAGGGCTTGCTTCTTACGTTTACTGAATATTGATCTAAAACAGACGCTTATTCTTCTTCTTACTATTCCACGAGTTGAAATGTGCTATAATCTTTTATAACAATCAAAAGCACAATCAATGCTCATTTATGACAATCGTGTTGTTTTGTTTCTTTTTGAGATAATAAGCTAAGGTTTACCTCTATCGACTATTTCGAATCTCCGCTTGACAGGGATTTTATGTTTTAACCTTGCCGAAGAAGACTGCCCGAAAATATTTGACAAATTACAGCAGTACAAGACACAGACTTAGCAAGAAGTGGCCTCGAAATATATACTGATTAATTATAGTATTTTCATGTCCATATTAGTTCATTTTTGTCTTCATTCCTTCGGTAAATTACAAATGTTTAAATTGTTGTTTATATTTCTTCTCCAATGTGTTTAAATTGTATAGGGGTCTTCTGTTTTTCAGATGTTGCATGTTTAGAAATTTTAAGCGTCAACTTTAAAGATGTAAATGGCATACTATTGACATTAGATATAGTCCTCATAAAAGTTAGGAATAACAGTTTGCATGCTACCCCTGATGAAAAGCTTAATCGGCCATCTATTTTATTGATATTAAAAACCCAATGGCAAATTTTATTTTATCAGTAATTTTATTAATAGTCTATACTTATAATGGCAGTTAGAATATTTACTTATTTAATAACTTGAAATATTGTAATCATTGTAAAATGCACCGGAAAGTTGTATTGTTCATCAACGTATATGACAAAGAAAAACTAAAAGGAACTGAGGTTGCAGGTTTGAGCTGTGAGGGATATAAGGACGAAACTATTATTCTTGCAAAATTGAATGTGTCGTCAACGTTCGCTTTCTCTTGCTAATCTATTACATTCTCTTCTTCAGCTTCTTTAGTCATGTTAGAAGTATGATACAATGGAAAATCAACGATTAATTCTTAACATTAGTTTTTGTTCTAAACATTTTGTAGGTTAATCACGTTAGGGCAATAATAGATACGATAAACGCTTCCGTTCTACAGTTCTTTGCTTCACTGCCACTTGAGGCACTATTGCATGTATCGCCGCTATACGAGGCTTGATATTGCAGACTTGTATAGGATCAGGTCGTGTTATTTGTCACAAATATTTAAAGTTCAGTAATCCCAAATCTAACCTTGTCTAAAGTCACGTAGCTAATTATTAAGTTATCTCCGATACATTTACGATCATTTCATCTACAGACCATGATGACTGGTTTTGAAAAACTGCGATTGAAATGGACTGAAGTAAAATCGTATTGCATAAAAGAAGGTGCACTGGTTAAGATCTCTACCTTCCGTTGATTGCGCCTCCACGGAGACCGCTATTAGCTCGAAAGTGTGCCTTTCCAAGCAATCCTCAGCGCCCTCTATGTTAGACAGAATGGCTTTGTTTTCGATTTCTAACCCGACTTCGTATTTCCTTTCAAGCTGCAATAGAAACAAAACTAAAAATCGTTCATCGAATGCTACTGGTTTGTATTGTTTAACTCGGCCGAAATAATTCAGTTTGAATTCGACTGTTCAGAAATGCATATCTTAAAGTTGAAATGACGGTGAATGTTTGAGGGATTGAGGGAGGTGAGAGGGATGTTGGGAGCAAAGGTTGGGGTTACAGTGTGGAGGAGGATGGCATTGGCGGTGTACGTGCTCGTGTGGCTGTACCAACAATGACGATTTACGAAATAGCAATAGATTCGTCGTTTATTTGACTCTTCTGTTAGCTTTAGTTTAAATCGATAGCTTTCGTAACGCATGGACTGCGGTTCACCACCAGTCAAAAGGGATCGTGTTATCAGCTAGATTTGAGACTCGTGTATAGGTAGGAAATAAGTGCTTTTTCATTTTATATGATTGGGACAGTCATACAGATTCCTGATTAGTATGGCAATAGTTTATTTTATTTTTTACAACTACGTTTAGTGTTGTTTGTTGTGTATAGGTCTATAGTAAAAGTTACACGGGTCATGTATGCGCATTTACTCATTTTTAAATTAAATATAAATTGTTCTTTTAAAATTTAACATTGATTTTCTTAAATCAAAGTCTATTCAATCCTGATTATTGAATGCTCTGCACCTTAACTGTCATGAAAAAAGTCCAGACGAAAATTATCGATAGCTATGGTCTTTTACAATAGTGGCCATGTACTAAACTTGGGTCCAGAAAAGAGCATGTCGAGTGGAATCGTCACAGTATAGGGTAGTACGAATTTGTTTATCAACATAAGTAGCTTTCATTGTGACATCACAGCGCGCGACATTCAATCCGTATGATACAGGATCAAAGGTGTTCATTTCATCCAAAAATGTCTACGTACTTTAACATGGATTTTGCCGGAACTTCTCGGGGCGACTAAATAATGACCTTCCAAAGGAATGTAGATGTATAAGAATCGAAATGAAGTGAATACTTGCCACGCAAAGGTATGCAGAATCAAATTCTAAAAACTGACCCCCATTGCTGAAATAGTTGGTGTTGAATGCCTACATGACCTGTGTGACTTTTGCTATATTATGGTTGTCGGTTGAATGCACATGCACTTTCCCTCTCCATCGATGGTCAAAGACGACCTGCACAGATGGACTTGCATGAAACTGAAAATTTCTTTATTCAGTACATTTTAGGAAGGTATTTTATCTACATGTTTCTGTATTGCTGCTAATTACAACGCCTTCAGATCCTTTCACCCCCATCCGTTTGTTTTCTTCTATGAGTAATATCACCTATCCCCTAACGCAATTACTCTAGCGCCCTAAAACATTCTCAAAATGGTCAGCAATTTCCATCTCAAATGAAAAAAACGCAAAAATTAGAATAGATAGCCTTCTGGATTGACATTTCTTGTCATCACCTGGCTAGAGCAGGCGGAAAAATAACCACCGAAGAGGTATGCACGCTTCTTTACAAACAAACTAAGCCAATAGCAACAGTACACAGATGGAAGTTTAAACAGATTCTTTCTGTTTTTGCAAAAACAGGAGCATAAAGTATTAGAACAAATAGATGAGGATCTCAAGATGAGCTGAGTGAAATTTAATGTAATGCGCATGCACACAAAATATGGTCAAGTATTGAAAAGAATGACTACGGCTATGTTATTTAGAAACTGGGGTCTTCGACAAGACAGAAGACACGCAACAAGAAAGTAAAACGGCATTGACTATAGCATGCACACAAAGTAAACCAAGTGTTCAACCTAGCAAGACCTTTCACATGCCATATAAATTGTAGATTTTGTGTACTTCATCATTTAATTACCCGCATGGTAGTTTGAATTCAAAAAGTTAATAAATTTAAAATGGTGGCAATAAAATACACTCTTCATTGCCTGAATTAGAATGGGACTGCAACAGTTAATAAGATAATGTTAAACAACTAAGACTGGAGTCTGCATAATTTATGCAACGATTACTGGTGTTATTAGTCAATTGCAAACAATCGGTATGTATAATTACCTTCAAGCGAATATTTCTTAATCCTTAATTAAAATATATAAACGCATTATTTAGCATTGCCTTTGCTGGAGTCGTTCTAACCCTATCTTCTTTAAAGCTAAATTTAACTTTAGCTTCTACTTGCTTATCTTTCCTTTTCTTTGTTGAAATAAAGTTCCAGTATAATACGCCAATAGCTTCGAATACCTCTGAAAGGCGTCGTTGTTTCTATCTGTATATACTTTGTTTATGCTTATTATAATTACATGTATATATCTCGATTTATTGCAGTGTGCTTTCAATGAAGATCCTCCGCCTCACCCTCGTATTTATTCAATTTCAAATGCAAGAGTTTGTATCTGTTAACTTGTATGTTCAATGACCGTTTCATTCTTCCGGTAGATAGTAAATACAATATAGCAAATAAATTGTGACGTCAGATGAAAACAGTCTCCAACTTTAGCCGTGCCAATAAGGAAATCAAGTACTTTTTGATCCGTCAAACATTTCCGCACATACTTATATATTTTTACAAACTTGTCTCGTATATATTTGCAATGTTGTCCAGCTCTTCCTTGTGCAATGTATAATTTATAGATATTTCCTTAATTTTGCTATGTTTTGGAAATAAACATCTTCTAACTCCTTTTGTCTCTATTCGCAAGATCGTATTTATCTACTATAAATCGTATATTGAAAAATATATTTAACAATCCAAGTGCTAAAGTATGTTTTTTTGTACCTATTAAGTCTCGATCGTATGGAATAACAGCATGGGTACCTCCTCGCGTTATACTATATTTTAATAATCTTGAGGAATTCTTTCTCTGTGAACTGCATCGTACTTTCCTGATCTGTTATCTCTGTGTTTATTTGCAACGAGTTAAAGCTGGCTGAAATTCTATTTTTTGCAATCTATCGACAAATTGTGCTAGCAGCTTCTGATCATCTTTTTCTTTTCGTAGGTTTGCAAAATAACCGATTTGCATTAGTACTTAAAAGGTCTAGTGCATTAGAATAGTCACTAACTGTTCCCTTCCAATCTTGATGAAACAAATTATTTTTATTTGGCCATGGAGAATCTTGCTATATGTCTAAATATAGGAAATATAGGAAATAAAGTTGTTCCTCACTAGATTTGCTAGAATATCATCCTTGTTTACATCTGCGAATTTGACTTGATCAGGCGCAATAATAATATCTTCTATGTCTGCCTCTAATCCACTTACAAACTTCATTGCAATTTTACAGATGTAAAAGTCTGTATCAAACGTTTAATGTTATATCTTTTTATTCTCTCGCTACGCGTGTACAACTTAAAAGTCCTTCAAAATAAGCCCGGAATAACGGAGTTTGTCGCTCAACAGGGTTTTTATATGTTACCTGTTGTCCTCTAATACTTTATTAGCCATTCATAAATAATTTACAAACCGTTTTGCTCTCCCACAAAAAAGTACTGTGTAATATGTACGGGGATGTTATTTTCTGCTCGTTCTGTGCAATTTATGTTACCTGTGTATGTTAAGCGGTTGTTGTCTCAGGCATTATCTAATAGCAACTACAAACCATAGCTAGAATAGGCTGTCCTAGATTTCAGATTCCATATTCGTCTTGTTGATCGAGCTTTGCACATGCTTTGCCATTTCAACTTTGTTATTTATATTTTTTAATATGATATTCGTGAAGTACATGTTTTGTTATTGTTGACACATTAACTCCTATCAACTTGACGATTATTTTTTATACAAAAAAAACATGGTTTTGTGTCATCTTTCTTGCTGTAGATATACAGCCGCATTCTTCTCCCGGGGCCATATATATGTTGACATTTTTTAGTGTTTTAGTTTTTAGTTTTTTAATTTAGTGTTCTATAATTGTCTTCATAGTTTGACTGGTCTTTAGAACAGTATATATTTCCTAACTACTGGAATCGGAGTTTCTCGATGCATTTATTTATGCGTTTATTGCGCGTGGCACGAAGTGAAATACATATTACAATGGACCAGAACATCAGAAAATATATTATGACTACCTTTTCTCCACTGGCATTGCAGTCTGCCTCATATTGTCGATCCTCCATTTTATGTACGTAGCATCTTCCGACATCATCTTTGTCGTCTTTGTTCATAATTATCAGCTCGTATTTCTGAAAATATGTCAAAGGAAGGACATAATTGGACGCAAAAGTTATTAAGAAACCACCCCACCACCACACCCCCAACCTCCCCCATGATAATACAAGCAATATTAGCAGAACTCAAAAATATAAATTGGCGGTAGATCTATTCAGTATTCCTTTCAGGTTAACGAAAGCACGCATCATAATGTTACACATTTGCGTATATACGCGTAATTACTTTTCTTGAAAATTCCTGAATTAAAGACTTGTATTTAGTCAATGACGCATAAATGTATATGATATTCAGTTAAAATGCAATCGTTTTGGATGCAGTTTGTAAATATAAATATTAACATTTTGACAGTCCTGGAGAATCCGCTCGATTTCCAACCCCTCTTTAAAGATGTCGATTCTTCGTCGTCCACTCCCCTGGTCTTGTACGGTCACTGCAAGACCATCTACTTTTCTGGCAGCTGACTCCTTTTAAAAAAGAATTATGAAGGATTTCAAAGAAATGAGAGTATGTTGTATCTAATGTAATAAAAGTTCTTTATGACCGTCAGTAGTATTTGTTTGTTTATAGGGTATAGAAAAACAAGCAGCCAGATAAACCAACGATCGTAATTAATTAACGCGAAAACCCAACCTCATAACTGCGCACATCTCGCCTAATGCAATAATTTCTATGTTTATAAAATGAACGTTGTCAATAATGTCTAGCAGATAGTTTTATACAAGCCATAGATTTGTACGAACTGACCTCGGCATAACGATGTTTCAGATGTATGGTGTTCTGAATTTCTCTGAGGAACAGGCTATTTTTAACCATCTGCTTAGCTTATGTGTTTTGCAAACTACGTGCAAGAATATTATGCGACGACATATAAGGAGAATCTGATTTTGTTAATCAGTAAAAGCCAATAAACAGTTATTAATGTCATTAATATAATTTCATATTGAAGAACAATGTAACAATACAAGCTTTTCCTCAGCAGGCACTAAGATGGGACCTATGGGCGTATCGTATCAAAATAAAAATTAAATTGTTTACTGTCCATGAAACACACGAATAAGTCAGAATTTTATTCAGTTTCACTGCATGTATATATATATATATATATATATATGTACCAAATTGCTTTCTCTTTCGGCTTGAATAAGTTTTGACAGCAGTCTTTCCTGATCTTCCCTCAGTTTCTGGTTTTCATTATCTTGCCCACAAGTCAGTGAAAATGTCATCAGCAGGAGAGCAAGAAAAATTGTTGATTGCTTGGAGGTTACTGCCATTCTCAGTTTCCTTGGAATCCTTATGTGCCCTGACAAACAACAATAAATCAATTTTACAATTTAAGTTATCTTAGTAAGCATTTCCTTCTTCTTTCTTTTGTCCTACATCTCTGTCTCTCTGAATATGTTATCTAGATTGAGAGAGAGAGAGAGAGAGAGAGAGAGAGAGAGAGAGAGAGAGATAATCCTGGTGGGTAGAGTGTGTATGTGTGCCCTACCGTGTCTGCCAAAAGAGGATTTTTTATATCTGCATCAGAAGCGTGAAAATAACAAGTTAACAAATGGTGAAAACAATAATCTCCAGTCTCAACGTTTGCAAGAGATCGATGTTAATATTTTGTTGATACAACCTATTGCTAGTGCAAAACATTTAATTGAATCTTTAAGTTTCAATAGTAAATGAGTTACTTGTACGCATATGAAGGAATAAATAATAAGTTCACCAATTCCCTGAGCTACTACAAAGTTTTGTGCTAAAATAAACAAGAGTTTGATTTAATAATTTGGGAAGATGCATTGTATTATCACTGCTTCTTTCTTCATATGATTACATGTGTTATAAATTTCCATTTGTTAATGTTCATTTAAACTTCAGAAAATGTAAATCTCTGAAATTTGATCATAACTTTGTATTTTAAAGACACTACCTTTTTAGAAAAGCTGATAACTGTTAATATAATTATTATTGAGCCATCAACGATAAAAGTATTTATAGATTACTGCATTTGTATGGGAAAATATGAACGAGTTTTTCGGATGGCTATACTGCACGACCTTGGGAGTGCAGTATATACATCCGACAAAACGAGTTCATATTTTCCCATACAAATGCAGTAACCTTTTTATTATATGCTCATTTTCTTATTCTACCCAAGGCTAAATTATATAAACAAAAATACACTAAAAGGAACAAAGTAACTGATTGTATGCCGTATTCCAAACTAAATACACAAGCGTAGATTCATCATTACACAATGACATTATTAATGGGCACGTAACTCAGCCCAGATAAATTTGAACTTGGTCGCGCGCTAGACATAAGTTTCGAAAGAAAATGGCGTTTTGGTCTACTTAAAATTGAAATTTGGAGTCATATTGTGAACGAATGCGCATTGCAACAACTTTTCCATTTGATCTGGAATGAATAGATTTTGGTATTTGTTTTCTATTCGACGAAATTTCGTGATTATGGACTGGATTTATCTACATGAAGTACATCGGATTTCAGTCAGTAGCCAATTCTACATGAAATATACATCGGATTGAAGCAGCGAGGCAGAAGCGTGTTGACATCTGCAAGTGTGTTCTCTTCTGTCATTGAATGTTTGAAATCATAATGTGGGAAAAATTTGAAGTCTTTCATTTGCAATTATCGAAAAGACGCTATGGAATTTAATGTTTTTCATTTTGAGTGCAGTAAGGAGGATGCAGTTGCACTTGGAATATACTCGAAATTACAGTACAATTTCGAAATGTGTAATCAAGCTTGAGAACCCATGACATGGCTCATGTAATTCGGATTTGCAGAACTAATAAAGTACATTTTGAGGAAATTCAGGATGTAAAACTAAGTATATTTTTTGCCGTTCTTATTACCAGCTAAAGAAGACAGTTTATGCCTTGTCACTTGCATGTTATTTGTAAGGACCTTGTCTGGCGTCTATAGCTAGCCCAGATCTGAAATATTGTATCAACAAAGTTAACGCGGAATGTGACAAAGCAGCTGGTATGTGGCAGTCCACGAAACATCTGCTTTAGTTCATTCAGAAACAAATTGGTTGTTTACAATAGAAAGTAGTTCCTTTATTCACGTGGATGCAGTATGAATTGAACGCACAAGTTCAGTATCGTAAAATATTGCACGATTCTGACAATGTAAAGTTAACGGAGAACAAAATGACCATATAATAATAAATCTTCTTTACGTTCGTCATCATTGCACAATGTGTACATTCGTTGCTCATTCCAGAGTAAACAATAGCCAACGGATTATTGCTTAGTCATCCGGTACACAAAACTGTTATGTATATTTAATTTGTATTGTGAGATTGACCTATATCCATAATGGAGGGTATGAGTTGGGTCTACATGTCTAATGTCACGTAGGATAAGCATGTTTACTACGTTTTGAGTCCTGGATAGAGCTTTGATTCTGACTTAAGAATTTTCTAGAAACAAATTTTGTTTACACTTTGATGCAAATTTACATTACGATGACAGAGTAGTGGGGATCTATATAAGATTGTTTATAGCGTAGAATTTTCAGGAAATGCACTTTGGACCCTCATCCTGGTTCTCAAAATGTGTCTTAGGTGTTAACATTAAGTTTGATTATATTGGAACAACCCATTCCTATCTTAACATCCAAAGTGGAAAAAGTCTTATTGTTGTATTCAGTTTTTATTTTAGTGGATTTATTTATTTAATTATTCACTGGAATTACCAATTGCTCAATATTTCCTGCCTAAATTACTACCTTGGGTTTTCTGTGAATTCATTCAAGGACATTTTGGATTATATCATTGTGATACATGAGGACTGCTGGCACATTAGTACATTCAAGACTACTGGCATATCAGCACATCCAATACAAGAAATCATTAGGAACTCCATACATTCGGACTTGTGATAGAACGTTTAGGACTATTTGAGCTTTAATTCACAGTACTGTAAGTTTTTTTTTAAATTTTCACTTTGTATTCTAGGGAAATAAATTATTTCTAAAAGTTTTGCAAAACGTGTTGATTTTCACTCTCTTCTGTTACTTTAAGACCACAGCCTTGTAACTCAACCAAGCACCAAACAATGCTGTGGTCTGCAAGTCTCTCGCCTGAAACCATAACTTAATTTACCTAACTTTCTAGGACCACCAACGCATGCCCAATCAACTATCATACACATCCGTTGAAATACATTTTAGCCATTGCCACATATATGTACACCCTTCACCCCATCCCGTCTTAATTCTATTTTTTATAGAAATGCTGATAGCAGCTTCAAATCACTCTGATATACACAGGCCACTTGTCATTGTAATGCGAAAGTTATATGCATAAGAGCACTAATTGGAACGGAATCGATTAAGTTAACTTTTTATGGAGATAACTCTTTACCCATGAAATAAAATGGTCTACTCCCAAAGTTAGTTGAGGAAGCTCGCCTGTTGAATTATTCATCTCAAACACATTACAAGGTCAATAGCCCTGACCTCCAGGCCAAAATACAAGTTTTTTTTTAGGAACTCCCAATGTCTGGTTTATGCGTTTTATTTTTGTTACAAAGTCAGACCCGATTGACATTCCAGCAAAAATGAATGTTTCTCAACATGCAGTGTTTCCTACATGTGTGTGAGTGTATTAGCAAGAAAGAAAATATTTGAATTCTAATTGAATCTAGCAGACAAATTCTGGAAATTTTGCTTCTTTCGAACGTTTTTGATGACATTACTATTTTGGATACAATGAGATTGTCTGGTGAGTACATGTACTCTAACAATTTACACTTCAGTTGCCAATTATCTATCTATCTATCTATCTATCTATCTATCTATCTATCTATCTATCTATGAATCGTTTTCTGACAAAATTAAAATATTAAATATGAAATAACTGTTTTAAGTATTTTTCATTTAATATGCATCAAGTTGGTAACTGCGAAGCTCAAGTCCGTAGACATGTGTCCCCACCCATCCAGTCTTGTATAACAAAAAAGATGCGCATGCGAAAATTTCTTCAGTAAACTGTCTTGCTTGCATACTGCAGGATACGTTACATAGCCCTGTATATGTATACAATCTTTGCAGTACAGTTCTTTTGTCACATGTTTAATGAAAATAGTTTTCCCAGCCATCTCTAATTAACAGCATTATGTTCTTATAGCAGTTGTGATCACATTGTAACTGTTATCATTATCATAATATGAAAAAATACCAGATGAAAATAATTGCAATATTGTTTAAACGATATATTATGCAAAAGTTATAATAATGAAAAGTAACAAACACGGTTTATTCATCTTACATTGACTTCTGTAGGAATAACTGAATGCCTGTATCACTGAGTCCTGTTTAGATTTTTTGTTTATGTAGGAACAAAAACTCCTTATATGTTATCCAACCAAACGAACTTTTTTCCATTCGTTTTATGATTATACTTAGATGCATTATCGTATAATCATTTGTAACAGGACTAAGCGTTATTTAATGCTGAACCATGTAGAAAAAATGTTATGGTTAGAAGCCATAATTTATAAATTAATAATTTGTGTTGTCTTTGTATTTACCCAAAAGTACGTATTCCATTTGTTTCATGATTAATCTTAGTTGCATTGTTGTATAATCATAAGATACAGGATTAATATTACTTTAAACTTTGTAGCATAAAAATGTAATGGCTAGAAGCAAAACCTCGAAATTTGTTTTCATCTGACACAAAATAAATTGCCTTCTCTTCTCAATTTAAGTTTTTATGCCAGGGCGACCGACAAATAAATCTGCCTATGCAAAGTGTATTTCATATCTTGTTTGTGGTCATAAATTATTATAGTTTATGATCATGTGACAAACATAGAAAATAATATTTTATAGTGATTCTGGACTATTCTTGATTGTTTTATCTTTTGTTTCATTTCTTTTAAGAAACGATCAATTTCCCCATGAAATAGACGAATAATTTAGTGAAACCATGAATCTGTGTGTATATTGATATCAAGAGATATTTTGCTGACCGCTTTAGCGCCAATTATTATAACAAAAGAGCAATCAAAAGGATAAATTAAATGTAGAGTAAAACCAGAATATTTCGAAATGCCTGTAAGTCATGACAGACCATCATAACGTGCAGGCACAATGTTAAACCATTGGATGGCTCGCAAGGTATTGATAGGAACGAGCAGAAATATAAAATAGACCTGCTTTTCGTATTTTGCTCGAAAGATTTACATTTCAAACTATTAATCTCTGCAAATGTTGAACTTTTCCTCACTTTCCTCCGACTGAATTATGTACCTATCTGTATACCAATCTGTCTTTTTGCATGTTGCCATCTTTCAATACATATTACAGTCGATCGAGTAATACCTATGTAAATTTCTTTTTGTATTATAATAATACATATCCTCCTGTCTGTCTTTGCTATCTGCATATCTATTAGAATATGTCAATATTTAGTTACGTACATAAATATATACGAACGTATGTATTCATATTCCTACATTACAAGGTAAACAACTCAGTCGAAGAGAACATTCACGGAAAGATTTCAGGTTATAGAATCTAGTCCAGGCAATGCTAAAGATCTTCAGCAAAACAAATCTGGATATGGGCAAATATCCTAGATGGAAACATTCTAAAGCAATGGTTCACTTAGTCATCATCGTTCAGTTTATCAATGGTCCTTGATTAGCAACGACACGTTGGAATTCAGAAATCTGAGGCCAAATGTCTTTGATTCTCAAGTTTCTCTGTATGTATGTACATACGTAGTATGTATGAATGTGTAAATCTATGAATGGATGTATGTGCGTACTTAGGAAGTATATATGCAAGTATGTATACGTGGATGTATGTATCTATGTACAAATATATTCAGTTTTTAATCAGTATGCATCAAACTTATGATAGGATGCTTGTAATCCATAATCCATATGTTGTCTCTCAAAACGTTTTTATTATTTATTTATTTATTCTTGATTAACCGCGGACCCCAAGGTTCATCTTACACAGGGTCAAGATGTATTAAATGTACAGTATTCACATTCTATACAATACAATATGAGTTACATAACAGCATAATTGTTATGTCAGACTGGAGGCACTTCAATATTAAGTTAGTAAAACATCTGTATAAAAGTATGCTTAGGGTTAAATCATGTATTACATTTGTGTTTACAAGCAGCAAGCTATTATAGATTAAAGCGTAATTTTATTGGACTTTTCTAGCCATACGTTTCTCTGTTTGGTTACTAACAATTTATCACATTATATAATTGTACTGTCTTCCTCAAACCACTAAAAACCTTGATAGTCGATACGAATCTCATAAAATGATGAAACATGGTTTAAAGTTTTAGAATTGTATCTAAGATTTCTATCAAAAATTGACCTTTACAAATATAAGCTTATAAATTAGTTTTTTCTTCGATTTTGTATGTATCAATATTAGAAGGCCCGTTTATCACAGGGATTGCCGTAATATTATACGAACTCGTGTCAGAAACCATAACATAATAAGAAATAGTGAATATCACTTAAGCTGACATTAAACAGTGTTTGAATATTACTTTGTCTACTAAACGAATAACTTTTCAAGGATTCCAATATATCATAAAACAGTAGAATTGGATGACATATATTTAATTTAATAACCATATAATCTCTGAAACAGTTTATCCAGTTCAGTAATACATATCGTGACCTTGACATCATAAAGAACATAATAAATAAGACATTGTAGATATTTAAAGAACAACGACACTAGCCCTTGTTTTTCTGTCATTTAATTAACATTCCTAAATCCTTCTATCTTATTCCAAGACTCCAACCAATCTCTCGCTTAATCCCCAGGGCGCGGATCAAACCTATCGCAATGTTCTGAAAACATACTGACCACTTAAAATCATATATCAATGAATCAAGTCTCTCTCTCCAGTTTAATATCTGTCAGAGGAGTTGAGTGGCACTACACACAAACACGCACACGCCTCGAGTCAAGCACACAAATACGAATCAACGATTTATTATATCCAGATTTCCTTTTAAACCAAAGCACAACAATAATGGAACATATTTGCAAACTCCATGATGGTAATGAGTAGTAAAACTTTATTTTATAATACTGCAAAGTAATCATGGAATATATTTTCATGCACATTAAATTGATAAAATGGTTACGTAAAACTCTTGCTGTTTTCAATAATGATTTGTAGGGAAAGCGTAGAAGGATTATTGCGTTGTGATTGAAACCGAAAGTGAATAACTGGAGAAAAAAAATTGATTAATTGGAGCTCTTATGACCACATTCATCAGATTAATTGTAAGCTTTTCTTCATTTTTGTTTTATAATTTGATGGTTACAAATTAATTTGGTTCTTAAATTATCTCACACCATAAAGATAAAAACTTAGCATGAAAGTTTCTGCCAGATACGCTATAAGCATTAATTTAATTATTTTCACTTCTGAGATGGCCCCTTGCACACAAACGAAACACAAGATATTATACACTTCTTAGCAGAGATTTCTACATAAAGAGTTACGATCAAAGAATGAACATCATAATTAGAACATGCAGATCACGTTTTGCTGGTCAAAAATCCATGGTTGCTCTAACGGGGGAATCTAAGATGACAGTCTCTTACGAAAGGAGCCACGCTAAAACGGGACATTATTAGGGCTTTTTATCTGTAGAAGAGCACATAAAAAACCACTAGGTATTTGGATCTTGTCTGCATTTTGTCGTGGCAAATTCTGCAGGTACACTGCCGATAGTTAATGACAACAAATCTGAAGGTAAGTAACGTTAACATAAGAGATGATTATCGCATTTGGGGAGAAAAATAAGTCCAAGATGATACGCATGTAAAGGAGTTTCAATAAGAAAACCAAACCATTAGCCACAAATGAATATTTCAGTGTAAAACTCAACGGGTTTATTT
Organism: Megalonaias nervosa; assembly: GCA_016617855.1. Taxonomy (NCBI): domain Eukaryota; kingdom Metazoa; phylum Mollusca; class Bivalvia; order Unionida; family Unionidae; genus Megalonaias; species Megalonaias nervosa. The sequence goes on along the minus strand of JAECUM010020281.1, from coordinate 36,383 downwards.
TAATAGTATTAAATTCATTACAGAATTGCATATTTGAGTGGCACCTTTTGGTGGGTTTTTTTTAAATGATCTGCTAAGAAAGGCCTCAAGATACTGTCGTGTGAGCTAGTCATACTTACGCTAGAGGGTATAGTCAAGACTCCCCATTTCAATCAATCCATAGGATAAACAATAAATAACATGTGCCCTTTACTCGCTTCTCGGGTAATGGACATCCAGAAGCGTATCCAAATCGTCGAAAACAATTTTTGGTCTGTCCTTCCTTCCACCCGGACAAAAAACACAAAACGAGAGATAAATCCATATACGTTCTCTACTATTGTCAAGGTTGCGCCCTCACGATTGTATGTAATATTAATGTTTGAGGACATAGGATGATATCAAACTTTGTGACATGTAATGAACATTGTATACTGTTTCGTTGCTTAAGATTTTTATTCGTTAATAATGTTCATACAATTAGAATGGTGCAAGCAAGATACCTGATTGACTCATTATTTCGAAAACCCGTAAGATTCTATATTCTCCGAGGTATTAGTATATGTAAACCAGAGTCACTGGAAAATTTGTTTCTTGGAACTAGTTATTAAAATTATATTTTTTGGTTTTAGCAATAACCAATTATATCTGCAGGGTCAACTTTATTGGTCTCCATAAATTAGGAATATAAAGGTGATTGATTTTGTTGCTACCGTGGCTGAAATTGAAAGGAACTCGCAACAAGCATGTACATGTGAATAAAGTGTTGTTGGCATGAATGTTTGATCCTCTTTTGGATTTCCGCCATTAAAACCAGGTTTAAGGAGCAATACTGATAATACTGGCATTTTTTTTCGCTCATAGTATTGAAAAGTGCCTGGCAGTAGGGTTTTGCGTGATCTCAGTCTTTCATCAGTATGCAAAATCTGAAAGGCTCCGGAAAAAAAGTTCTATCCAATCATTCTTATAGCATAACAGACAGACAATGCGATTTATTTGTGTGAAATGCAAACAAATGCTAACCGCAAAAATACCGACAAGTTTTCTGAGATTTAATAGCATGCTTATTGTGGCAAGTATTACACAAATAGTTTCACTTACCTTGACTCTTTTCGGAAAATACAACAACAAAAGTACTTTCTATGAAAGCAAAACGTCTGATCCCGCTACGGCGTTTTGACTAGATTTGAATTGGCGTTTGATTTATATAGGAAACATAACATCCTTCTTCTACTTGGTTGGTCCAGTCATATTATTTCAGAACACTTGTATTTTATTTGCAAAGCAATCAACAAGAGATTTATTGGTCAGCATAAAAGTGTTTGATACAGAAAAACTGAGAGACAAACATAAACATAAATTATGTTGTGTCTTCTCAATCGAAGCACATTAGAAGTATAATAAATACTGCAAACCGTAAACTAAAAGCATGGAAAGAAACAATTTTGGAGATAAAGGCAAGCAATATAGACATATAGAATATTGAAACTGGTGCCTCTTTTAAACCATTTGTCAACAGAAAAATATTGAGCTATAAACATTACAATGAAATGAAAGCGAAATGATTGCAGCCTCGAGGCAAAATATTATGATATCAAATGATACACGGCAAAGAATATAACTGAATGAATAATTTTCTTTATCCTAATTTTAATTATTTGATGATATACTTAAATTCTGTGAAATTATACTAATTTTGAAACCATTTGTTACCTTCGTTACTCAGCATTTGAATAAAAAGTCCCAAATAAAACTACATCCTACCAATGTCAAAAGTTCTGCAAGAGTATGATCCTATTTTAAAACACCAGGCTGAGCCAATGCACCACAAGTCCTTACCTTTCATCTTGATTAATCCCTTTTAGGTGAATGAGCGTGTGATTGAAAGGGTTATGTCTGGAGATGTAACACAGGTTAGATAACTTTTAATTCCTCCCCTGCCAGAGATTCGAGAGAGAGAGAGAGAGAGAGAGAGAGAGAGAGAGAGATGGATAGCTAGATTAGATAGATAGATAGATAGATAGATAGATAGATAGATAGATAGATAGATAGATAGATGGATGGATAGCTAGATTAGATAGATAGATAGATAGATAGATAGATAGATAGATAGATAGATAGATAGATAGATAAAAACATTGAGATCAGTCAATAGCGGTCACTTATAATAAGAGACAAAAGTCGTCGCTGCACACTACGGTATTTCCAACTCTGCGAGGTTGTCTTATTTTTGTCTCCTAAACTTACCCCAGCTGTAATTAGCAATGGATCAATTTTCAAAATGTCTTAACAGACCTCGTTCAGTTCATGACATATAGGAAATAATTGGACACATGTTGGCTAATTTCACAGATCTAAAGCGTTCAGGGACGGAAGTTGTTAGCAATCTATAGACTTGGATTTCACCCTTGTCGGAAAGGTAAGTTCAGAACAACCTCTATTCCCCAATAAATATTGTACACTGTAATACATTAGCATATATTCTTTGGCTTTCTGAACATACTATTACATCAATGTGAAATCCAATATCATATAGGCGTTTTTATGCTTATATCTCACTGGTGATATCCTCTTACTCTTCTTATATTTGCTCAATAATTTATTGTAATAAGGGATATTAAATTGTTTCCATCTCTTTGTATATTCTCTCTCTCTCTCTCTCTCTCTCTCAAAAGTTATTTTATGAACCGAATGAACTAGGTTGCTACCTGTATTGCACCATTAAGACGTACACCTTACGTAAACGATGAGTGTATTTTTGGCGCCAAACGTAACATTACATTATGTAGTGCCTGAGCAGTATTGATGAATGATTTATTGGGTGCGATTACAGTGTCTCAAGTGTTTCGAAAATTTATGGAGAGTTTAATGTCAAAACTAATTTCTAACAAGCCTGAGCACTTTCTACTCTAAATGAGACTTTTTCAAAGGCAAATACAAAACATAGACAAAACAAACAAAAACAACCAGAAAAATCGTTGAGGTTACAAAACTTTTCATGACTGTTTCTACATGAATAAAACCCTGACATGAATTCGTATCACAGACATGAAAGTAATAGAACTGAAATTAAAATACAAGAGGTTAATCTAGTTAAGAAAGATTCAGCTTTAGAAAGAGAACGTAGAGAGACAAATGCAGCTAAAAAAAGAAGAAAGAGAATTGCAGTTGCAGAAAGAGGAAAGAGAGACACAAATGCAGCTACAGAAGTAGGAAACAGAGAAAGAAAAAATAGGTTAATGCAGATGCAATGCAATGTGAAAAGATAGGGAAGTACAGATGCAGAGAGAAAAGGTAGAGTGGGAAATACAGATACAGAGTGAAAGAGAAAAGAAAGAAAGGAAATTTCAATTTGAATTAAAAGTATTAGAACTGGCAAGTGGAAAACATTCCACCCTATGCACACAAGTTCAGATTTTGACGTCACCAGAAATATTAGGTTAGTAGCCCTTTTAAAGAAAAAGTAGAAAAATATTTTCCTCAGTTTGAAAAAATTGCTGAAAATTTGAAATGGCCAAGAGAGCATTGGACTCTATTATTACAAAGTGTACATATTGACAAATCTCGTGAAGCCTACACTTCATTGTCAGTACAACAAAGTGCTGATTATAATGTGGTTAAGGAATATATCTTGAATGGTTATGTGTTGGTACCAGAGGCATATCTACAAAGGTTTTAGGAACTGTAAAAAGGAAACTGGACAGACCCATGTCGAATTTGCAAGAGAAAAAGAACAATTATTTGAAGGCTGGAGATCAGACAAGATGGTTGGTCAAGACTACGATAACCGCAGACAACTCATATTAATTGAAGAGTTCATGAACTGCGTCCACGGTGACGTTAAGACCTAGCTTGATGAGCAAAAGGTTGAAACTTTAGAAAATGCTGCTCGTACAGCTGACGATGATTCCTTGACTCACAAAGTTTATTTTGTCAGTAAGTCTTCCACACAACAATTTATTGGTAAAAAGCCATTTCAGTCTCATACGAGCACTTCCAAATATCAATCTGGCAAAACTTTAAGGAATCAAATTTCTGATATGACTGATTAGAAATCCTTATCTCTTCCAGCGTTACTTATTGCAAGAATAAAGGGAATGTTATCTCTGATTGCTACAAATTGAAAATTAAGCAACAAAGTCAAGAAAGATCTATTCCAAATGTTTTTTTTTCTACGAGGTCAAGGTCACGGTCAGGTAATAAAAGCAATACATTTGTTGGGTCAAACAAACCCCAGTCTGATTTTATTATGGATAATTATGAAGTTTGCATGTCGCTAGGTTCTATATCACTTATTAGTGATTATAATAACCTACCCCTAATAAAATTATAGGGGATACACGAGCTTCTCAGAGTCTTTTATTATCAGGTACCTTACCTTTTTCTGATTGTGTTCTTATTCAGGGAGTAGAGTGCGGCTTTGTTAATACTCCTCCCCATTGTGCACATTTGTCATCAGACTCAGTCTTAGGACCAGTGACAGTCAGATCAGTGGAGTCTTTATCCATCGAGAGTATTCATTTATTACTAGGCAACGACCTAGCTCGAGATAAGGTTGTGGTTAATCCTCTTGTAATTTGAAATTCCTTGCTTGGATCAGAATGTCGATCTTATTTAAAACGAAATCCCTGATTTATACCCAGCTTATGTTGTTACTAGAAAAATGGAAAAGAAAGTTCTTAAGAATGATCTTGAAAAGGAAATTATTTGTTTAGCTGATACACTTATTGGTCAGAATTTTGATGAGGTCGTTTATGCTCCTGGTATGGATCCATCAAAAGGTATTGGTCACAGTGATCCTCTTTTTACTACTCATTCTCTTTATTCTAATCAGGGTGACAAAGAACAATCACTCTTTGTGAAACAGGAACAAGATTCTGAGATCTCCTGTTTGTTTCAGAGGGCTATTAGCGAAACTGAAGCCACGCAAGTACATGTTTATTATTTTGTTAACAATGGGGCTCTTATGAGAAAATGGAGACGTTGGTGACGAGTGGTCAGTGAGCTATCAAAGTGTTGTTCCCAAGTCGTATAGACAGGAAAAATCTTTGGCTTTTCATTTAGGGGTCAATCACACTTATCACAAAATCTTTAAATCATTTTATTAGCCGAAAATCAAAGGTGATGTTTGTAAACACTGTAGATTTTGTCACACTTGTCAAACGGCAGGAAAATCCAATAAAAAGATAATTAAGGCTCATCTGCAACCTATTCCTGCACGAGTCAATTAGCAGAATAATGGTGGACTGTGTTCGTCTCTTACCTAAAACCAAAGACAGGCAGTCAATACTTGTTCACCATAATGTGTGCGTTCACAATATTCCCAGAGAGAATTACTTTGAGGAATATTACACTAAAACAATAGTGACAGTTTGATAAAGTTTTTGCACAATTTGGCCTTTTCAAATCTGTCCAATCCCATCAGGGGTCAAATTTTATGTCTGGAATTTTCCAGCAAGTTATGCATGACTTTGGCTTCAAGCAATTTAACTCTTCTGCCTATCATCCTGTAACAGAAAGAGCTCTAGAAAGATTTCATCAAACTTTGAAAAAATTATTCGGTCATATTGCTTTGATATCGGAAAGACTGGGACGAAGGAGTTTATTTATTGCTGTTTGCTGTTAAGGAATCAGTTCAAGAATAATTAGGATTTAGGCCTTGTGAACTTGTTTTGGACATACACTCTGTGGTGGATCATTTATGTTATTAAGAGAAACTTATTTCAACTAACTGTCCAAAAATGAATCTTTTTGACTATTTTTCTGATTTCAAAAATAAGCTTACAAGGGCTTGTGAAGTTACAAGAACTATTCTTCACTCTGCTTAGTCAAAAATGAAATTATGGTATGACAAAAATAAAAAAGGAAATTAGTTTTCAGCCTGGTGATAGATTTCTTGTTCTTTTGTCCATACCTCAAAATGCTCTTCGGATTTTTGAACTTGTTTTGGTCATAGTGTCCGTGGACCATTGAAATTATTGAAAGAGAAACTCCATTCAGCTGAAGTTCAAAAATTAAACTTCTTGACTATGTTTTTCTTTACTTCAACCATATGTTTTCATAGGCTTGTGAAGTTGCAAGAACTAATCTTCACTCTACTTAGTCAGAAATGAAATTATCGTATGACAAAAATACAAAGGAAATGAGGTTCTCTTGCCCTTAAAGTCAGGCTAATACTATGGTCCTTATACAGTTGAAAAGAAAGTAAGTAACTTAATTTGTATTATTAACACTCCTGGAAGGCGAAAACAAAAACAACTGTGTCACATAAATCTGTTAAAGGAGTATGATGATAGGGATAGCCCTTTTCATCATGCAAACACTTTCGTTGTACCTCTCTCTAACTGTGGATTGGAATGAAATCGGACTGTAGTGACTTTGGTGTAACTAATCTTAGAAATTAAGGAATACTGAATAATCTGGACCAGAAACTTTCACATCTGCATCATAAAGAAAACGGTGAACTAAACAGCTATTATTTGAATATGAGCACTTGTTTCCAGATTTTCCAACACGAACAAATAAAATCTACCATGACTATGACATTGTAGATTCCACCCATGTGAAACATTATCCGTACAGGATGAACCCATTCAAATAGGAATGTTTGAATACAGAAATTCAGTAATTGCTGGAGCATAATTTCGTAAAACCAATGAAAAGTGACTGGAGTTCACTATGTATTATTGTGCCGAAACCAGATAATACTTTCCGCGTGTGCACCGACTGTAGAAAAGTGAACTGTGTGACCAAAACAAATTCATTTCTATTGCCAAGAATCGATGATTGCATTGACAAAATTGGAAATGCAAAATATGTCACAAAGTATGACCTTTTGAAAGGATTCTGGCAAATTCCACTGACGGTAAGGGCAAAGGACATTTCGGCAATCGTAACTCCAAATGGACTTTATCAACATAAAGTGATGTCATTTGGGATGAACGGTTTGCCTTGTACTTTCAAAATTTTAATGAACATGCTTACATCTGGTCTAGATAGTTGTGATGCTTACATCGATGACGTCATCATTTAAAACGACATCTTGAAAGATCACTTGGAAACCATCCAGAAATTCTTTGGTCAACTAAGTGATACAAATTTGAGAATTTAATTTAAGTAACGGTGAGTTTTGCAATGCTTGTGTTACATCTCGTGGACTGTTTTGAGATACGCTCAAGGTAAAGCTGGAGAAGTTCAGGTCAAGATTAAAGTCTGTGCCTATCAGTAAAAAAAAAGTAGTTGATGCAATTTTTGGTAATGGCTGGATATTATTGGAAGTTGTGCTCCAATTTTTCCATAATTATTGAACCCATGACCAATTTGTTGATTAAGAAAACCAAGTTTCCTTGGTCTGAAAAATGTCAGGAGGCTTTTGTTAAGTTCAGACATCACTATAAACTGCCACACTGCAGACATCGTAGCGATATGACTGAAAAATTGTTAAAGCTACGTTAAAAATCCAAATCACACTCTCTCTCTCTCTCTCTCTCTCTCTCTCTCTCTCTCTCTCTCTCTCTCTCTATATATATATATATATATATATATATATATATATATATATATATATATATATATATGTAAAGATTTTGGCATAATATGTACGTGTTCCATTGTTTTTTTAGGTATATCGACCTTGTATCAAAACTCTGACATACCAAGCTATTTGTAGTGTGAAATATAAATCTCAACTTTCATCCTTTGGCCGCCAGTTCTGCAATATACAGGAAGAGGTGGTGTGTCCATTATAAATTAATTGACACTAAGCCTTCCATAAATTTTCGAAACACTTAAAAACTCCGTCATGGCATTTTGCAGCACTTGGTATCAAGCAACGAAATAAACCATAAATACCGCTCGGCACTACAAATATGAAGTTCATTTGGTTTATGTCTGATAATAAAAATACAAAAGTATCATTGACAAAATATGTAAATTTCATGATGTAAGTACCTATTTCAATTTTTAAAAATAACAAATTTAGAGAGAGAGAGAGATTACAGGGAGATGGAAACTATTTAATATCCCTTTAAAGAACAGAAAATATGATTAGAGGATATCACTTAGAAGAGAAATACGAATAAATACGCATGTGCATGTTTCATAATACGTGAGAATAATTCATTTTTGTTGGGTTGATTTACGAATGAACAAAACAATGTTAATAAGAGAAATAAATGTGTAAAATTGAGGAATATATAAATGTAAATATTGATCTATATCATTTGGTGCTCCATGCACGTGATGTTATCAAAACATGTGCATCTATTGTACTGGTATGTAATTAACAAACAAGAATGTAACAAATCTGAGATAATGAGCCTTGGTCACGATCCAGGTGGGGTGGTTGTGGTTGAGCAGGAGTCAATGTATGAAGGGTGAGCTTATAATTAACAGCGTGGGGATTTGCAACGGCGAATAATGGAAACTGAAAACTATTCAAAACACCACAACCTGAGAGAAACCAAAAGTGGTTGATACGTAATTTAACAGGAGGTGCTACACCAAAAAAAAAAGACTTATTACACTCTTGAGTTCAGGAATATGTATCCTTTAAACAATATTTAATCTAAATGTTGCCTTTTGTGTCTGAACTAAGGTAGACACACCTGATGAGCCAAAGCATCTCATTTTCGCTTATGCGAAAGTGAATTTATCTCGGTCCTGATCTATGAAATGAAATGATAATTACTTTAAATGGTGAAGTATAAAAGTTGTTTTCAAATGATATCGCGATAATTACTTGACGCTGCATTTGCAATACGCAATACATTAATAAGCGACCTAAAATATCTAAAACGAGTACTTTTGTTGTACTCGCTTTATTGATTTATTTCCTCTATTATCGCTGACAGCATACATTCAACCCAACCCAATGAAGCCAAAGCTACTAACTTGTTATTAAATGTTATTCATTTTTTTTTTATTCTGTAGAGTAGTATAGCTTTAATTTCTAGGCTGTCATCCGGCATTTAACATTTCCGTAACTCGTCATAAATATTTAGTTTGGACTGTGAATATATATAAATAGTTTTTCTTTATCTAAGGGTCTTATTTATTATTGTCAGGCAACACGAGTTTTGCAAATTAGTATGCTCGACAGTAATAGCATGTGACGAATCAACCCATTCTTCTAGGGTTATACCTAATCTACCCACTGCTACCCGATGCCACAAATTTACATCACGAGCACCTTGACTTTTCCAGGCATACTGTTCGCGTAAGGAAGGAAGGATATGAAGTTATTAAAGCTGTGATACACGGAGCCTATTCAAGCCATTTTTTTAAAAATATGTTTGAATCAATATAGTTTTGGTGGTTAGATAGACAGATATAGAGATCGGAAGGTAAGTATGTAGATAGATAAAATCAGTGACAAAATACTTTAGAAGCACACAGTGAAACAAACTTTCGATTCCAAGAAGAAAAGGTGGCTCAGTTGATTGAGCGTCATACTTGTAAACCAGGGGTCATGGTTTCGATACGCAACCAAGCTAGCCAGGGTACCTTTTTAAGCGTCTTTATATTGTCATGACTCCAGGTCTTAAACTATGTAACAGAAACAAAATGAAACCAATATTTTAAGTAAACTTCAAGAAACCATTTATCTCTCCAAGTTACAAAGTGAAAATTTAAGAGGAAATAACAGTATTGTGAACTAGATCCCAAATAATCCCAAATATCAGATCAAAATTACAAAAGTATAGAATGTTCCGAATGAATTTCAATAGGCTTGAATGTCTTGACGTATCACAATCATATAATCGGGAACGTTTTTGAATGTGTCTTCAATAATCCAAACGTATTGTTTTAGTCCAAATTTATATATATATATATATATATATATATATATATATATATATATATATATATATATATATATATATATATATATATATATATATATATATATATCAATGCAATAGAATTTCCTAACGAAAAACCCATTAACTCGTAAACAATGTCAGGTCTTGAACTCAAATTCAAATAAACATCAATTAAGCATACAATATAAGACAAATATGCAAAGCACTCTCGTACCGTACCGTTTCCAATGTTACAAAACACGTTGCAATTCAAGAGGCACCATAAAGTATTCAGCGTACATATTAGGAACACTCTCTGTTTTCTCTGTTTTTAAATCTTTGCTGTTGATTTGTCTTTTTTTTTTTTCTTGCAAAAGACGTTACAGTTTGCATACTTTGGAAACTTAATTTACCTCCGCATTACATTTAGCGTTTTCGACCTATTTTCGAATACAAAGAAGATAACAGTAAGTGCTTCAAACATTATCAAAAATTAAATTTCTGGAACAAAGGATCCGTATTTATTTTTAAATTGACAACCACGCAATATCAGTAACCGGATAAAACATTATAATTAAATTTATGGTGGAATCCTGTTAGTAGTAACAATATTTAGAAGATTCAAATTTACTATTCTCCATTTCTTTGTACACAAAAATGCGAACTTCTTGTTAGAAAATTCAAGTTTGCTGACATTTATTGGCCATGTAAATTCTGCGGGATTTATGCTGAGATTTTTTTATTATTATGTCGTACTGTTCACTTAAAGAAAATAAGATAAATTACTATTTTAAATTGTATTCGATTCCATATGGACACTTGATTTGTGTGGAAATATGTTGACTACTGTATACTGATAAACCTTTTACACGAAATTAACATATCGTTTAATTAAGCATATGTGCTACACATATCATTGTTCATTTTATTTGGAATGAGTCTCGCACCATTCAGAACTAATAAGGATTTCATCAATTCCTTTTCCCAATTATTCGTATTGTCATACTTGCTAAACTAATGTTGAAACTGAAATCTATGCCACTAATTATCAAACCTCTACTGACCAATACTAAAATATCCACCGGCGATATAATCACAGTACTCAAGTGCTTAATGAAAATTTATTAAGCAGTTCTTCCATGGCTTTGTTGGCCAATCTATAATATTGCATGCAGGAACATACACCCGGTAAACACAAATCCCAAAAGATTGTAGCAGCAAAAAGTGTGAATAATGTCCCTTCTATGGCGCCGAGTTAGTTTTGTTGGCATAGAAATCATTATTCAACTGTCGCGGATTCGAGAACCACCCAGGCTAGCCCGAGAAGGATTAGCATACCGTTGGCAAAAGGACTGAGCTCCTCTTATCCAAAAGTGCTGTTAAAACCAACTAACCAACCATCGAAAGTTCAGCTCGAAGTTCCAAAATAGTATACAATTATATACGTTCTTTAAAATAGTTAATGGCATGAGGGCAACGGAACGATTCGTGTACTCGTTTTGCAGCAATGAAAGAAAGAAGCTGAAGGTATAGTACTGCACTGTACTAAATCCCATAATATAAACTCTTTAAAATATGTAGGGCTGGTTCTCAACGAAACCGCTAGTAAACAAAGCTACCATAAATCACTTTACAGTGACATTGCACTATTATCTCTCGTTCATAAAGGAAAATGCATTGTTGTTCATGACAATCAAGTCTTCGTAAAAGATCATTATTCAAGAAATTAAACACACCGACAAAATTCAAATTTGTCGTCCTGATCTTGAATTTGAAAACTTTATATCAGAAGCAAGAACCGGGAGGCTACAGGCAGCAACTTAGACGAGAGTGAAGATGATAAAATGTCATATGAAGAACAAGATCAAAATGATAGCCATATTTCATCAGCAATGAACGATACGTAGTCATTACTTACAGATATTCTGCAAGTTGTTCACAAAGTCATCTCTGCTCGGACACAAAATTTAATCGACTGTGGTGGAAAATCGTTTGCAATTGTAAATATTTGCTTGTTGTTTTTTTATCCATCTAGTAGAGCGCTTTTTATGTGACAGTACTACACAAATGAGATAATGAAAAAAAATGTTAATTTTGTTACAGAAAAGATTTCGATTGTTTCATGGAAAATTTCCTAGATTCATGTTAGATTTGCTAACTTTAGGACAGATATTGGAAATGGAAATGGAAGCAAGAAAGGCAATCTTTGACCCAAGGGAATCACGTTGAAACTTTGTGGGACTAATGTGTAAAATTCTGTAATCCAATGAAACTAGAAAATATCTTGTTTATCCCGGCACATGTGAAGAGAATATAGTCAGCTTCGAAGCAATTGACAGTAATACGGGCGAACTTTGTAAGATAGGCAGAGAAAAAGGCAAGAAGATGGGTGAAATTGAAAGCTGGGGACATGGAGAAAGTCAACATTAATGGAAGAAAAGAACAACATGCGCAGGAATCAACCTACATAGCAGAGGTCCATGCCAAGTTATATCTGCTTGAAGAAATTAATAATTAGAATTAATACTGCAGCAGGAGCACTTTGATGATGTTGTTCTGAAGAAAGACGAGCCTGAAATGAGAGATGATATTAAATGCAGAATGGAATTCGGTTCGCGACACAAAATAGACGCCTTAGCAACACATGTAGAAAGAATCTGCAACTCTTCAATACTACGAAGACGATTGTATGAAACGTTCATACACAGGTAATCATGCAACACCTTAACCTCTCCGTCACCGCGACTCTTCGCCATGTGCTATAAACTATATATAAATGCTATTGAACACTTGCATGTCCGTACACGTAGCTTTTTTGTTGTTATTGAAGGGGATATTTTCGTTGTTTTGGGGCTTGTTATTGTTTTTGTACTGAACAAAGCTGTGAGACGTTGTTTTCCGCATAAGAATGAGTTGCGTACATGTTTCTCTTGATTATGCCTTAGCACTACACTGATTGTATTCCTTTGATGTTTAGTCCCCTTAACAGTAACGTTTCGTCTTAAAATATCTGGCAAATACATTAAATTGTTATCAAAAATCAAATGCGACATGCAGCCAGCTGTAACCAGGACAATATTCAGTAGCACCTTCCACAGAAAGAACGAAAAGTAACCACATGACACTAGAGGACAGGACGCTTGAAACTAAAAGTGTGATTTAAAATGTGATGATGAAAATCTCGTGTCTGAACAAGGATGCGCTGAGAACTGGACAGGGTGGTGAAAAGAGACTTTACGCCTTCCTCTATTAAATATTCAAGAGTTTTCTACAAAAAGAGTGAAAACTAAAAGGTAAAGGGCTAAATTAAATATATTCCAAGAAAAGATGTTCTTCTTCCTGAACCTTGGACAAAAGTTTACATTATTTACTTCGCACAGAAAACTGAAGACAAAAATGAATAGTAAAAGGAACTCAGAGGGAATAATTGTATACATTAGAGACAAATTTGTTAGGGACAATATCTTTATTGTTTGGTATTAAGATAACATACTATGGGTTAAATTTGATGGCTCAATATTTGGAAAATATTGATTGATGTGTTTGCCTTCGCTGTATTATACCAGATAGATCTAGCAGGCAATCTTTTCTGGATGCAGCCATTTTTCCATGCTGTTAAATTCTCTGGAGGGAAAAGAAAGTGATTCTAGTAACGATTGTAAATTTATCATTTGTAGTAATTTTATTGCCCGAACGTCAACACGCCAAGATTTTGCTGCTGTTGACTATAGTCAATAAATGTATGCATTAACCAACGAGTACATTGGAGATGATTATAATATTAAATTGCGTGTGTCGCAAGCTACCGTACAGCTTGACTCTAATTCAGTTACTTGACATTTGCAAGAAAAAGGGTTTACATGTAATGATTGGGCGTGTAAGTAATGAAAAGAATATCAAGGAGTATATTATATGTTGGACTCGGTGAATGTAATAGATTATAGTGTGTATGCGTGTGTATTTTGGATTTGGTTTTTTAACGTAGCTATAACAATTTTTCAGTCATATCGCTACGATGTCTGCAGTGTGGCAGTTTATAGTGATGTCTAGCACAATGCCGCAGATATGTAGCATCACATCCCACCCAGTCACATTATCCTGACACCAGGCCGACCAGTCCGAACACTAACCTCTTAATGCTGAGCGCCAAGCGAGGCCGCTGTTAGTACCACTTTAATAAATCTTTGGTATGACTCGGCCGGGTATCGAACACGCGACCTCCCTCATCGGAGGCGGACGCTCTAACCACTTAGGCCACCGGAGTGGTCATAGATTATAGTATTGCTTGAAAATGCCTAACATTTTGCCAGATCATCGTGTTGCATACTTTATGTAAATGTTAATGATGACGAATAGACACTAATAAAAGAAACAGAATAAGAATGTTCAGATGGTAAATATTTATGGCGACCAGAACTAAAGAACGAACAAAAACAAAATTCAGTGACGATTCTATAATAGAGCTAATATAATGTATTAATGAAATTACTTTAGAATGATGAAGCTGGCACTTTTAAAAGTTGATTGCCGACACTGCATGATATTTTGCACAATGGTTGTCTGTCATTCTTTAAAAGATTACGAAAATGTAACGATAGAGTGCAAGAGAAATATGATGCAAATGAAACAATAACCATTGGTTTAATGATATATGAGAATAAAAACGGTTAATTTTTTATGAGTAAATTGAATTATTACAGAATTGTATAAACACCAGAATTAAGAAAAATGACAAGTATAAGATCAGACTACGAAAGACTTCAACAAAATTAAAGACATAAATATGATAACCTAAAAATATTAGATTTATACTACTGTTTGATTCATATACCATTGTGTGAGAATTTTAGTCTGTGTCTAATGCGGGAATTAAATTGCCTACGCCGAGGTTTGATTGTGTACTAACAGCAAAAGACAAATCACTGTTCAGCCCGAATGCATCATGTTGCTTTACTAAAGAGGATAAAAAGGTGGTGTATTATGTTCCATATACGTATCAGGGGCACTTCGAAAAATTAACCAACTTAGGACTTGCGTTAGATCTGGCACGCCAAAAAAGGTGAGGAATATAACAAAAAACATGAAACGTTGTTGTATGATATTGTACATGAAAACTTCAAATCATGAACGTGACGAAATCACCAGGTATACCCAATGGTACTGGTATATACAATAATTCTGAAAAGAAGAAGCCTGTTTATTTACAATTTCGAATTCCCATTAAAAGATATTGTACGTCCCTTGGTGGACTCCTTAAAATTCCACCCTATTATCTGGATTATAAGCTCTGGATTCAGATTCCACCGTATTCACGTGAAGAGATAAAAAAAGCGGCAACTGGAAAAAAAAACAACAGGATGAAGCAACCAAGAATCCTATTGAATAACTTTTGTGTATATAGAAAGATTAATGACACAGTGACGTAACAAATGCAAAGTGTATGCTATGGAAAATGTATCATTACGAATACTGTAAATCACACTGGCTCACGTTACGTGTCGGCACAGGCGCTCGAACATGCTGTACATGATGTATCGGAGTCAAGTCGCAAATTATAGCGCGCGCCCGCATAACATTACCAAAACGCCATCGATGCCATCTAGGAAAAGGTTAACGATGCCGTAGACGTCAAGACCGTTGAAAAAGACACAGATGTCCATGAAATAATATCTAGGATTGAGACGATTGCATTTTCTGATCCTGGTAAACTGAAAATAATATTACAAAAATTTATTGACCGAATAAACACTTGAATAATGCTTTTATTATAAGAGTATGCCCACTATGAATGAGCTCAATACATTTTCCGGTGAGAATGGAATAACATATACTTGTAAACTTACGACATCCACTCGACGAGCCGGGTGTGACCGTGAGATGCCAATCACGTATTAAAATTCCTTCACGTGCCACCTGGACTGAAATCTTACATGAGGTCGCCGACGAAGAGAACTGTCATCGTATCGCAGCTAGCATTGCTGTTGAGGCTGTCGCGTATCGTCGCTAACGAGACCAAGACCCCGAGTTTAACTTGCACAAGCGCGTCGATGATTTCCAACACGCATAAAAACCAGGTCAAGACGCTATGTAGCTTCTTTCAAACATGCGCTCGGGAATCAGGTCAATATCGCAACACCACCAACGCTACATTGTTCCCTTTGTTGAATTTTTTATGCAGATTTCCTCTCTAAAAGGAACGAAAGGAACCAAAATCGCACGCGGGTATTTTGAGAGTGGTGCCTGTGTGATTTCGAACCGCAAAGACACAGAGGCTATCAATAATAAAATGGAAGAAGGTTTTTAAAAATTATTCGGAAGATTATTGCACCCGAGCGGGTAGAGAATGGTCTCTTTCCAGATGCGTAGAAGTTCGTTTTAAGATTTCCCCATTCAAACCTTTCCGCGGGTCGAGTTATATTCCAAAGCCAGCCTGTCTTTCGCGGCGAACAGTGATAAACGTGAGAAACGACGACAACTGATGTTTTGAATGGTCGATCTAGTCCGCGCTTCATCCAGCACGCGTTCATGCAGGTCAGCCTCGGAAATACAAACAACATCTTGGTGAACTTAAGTTCGGTAACAACATATAATTCAGTGTACAATTTAAAGACATCGGCAAGTTTGAACGACTTAACACTGACATCTGCATTAATGTGTTCACTTGAAACAGCTGCCTTCAGCCGATTTGATTATCCCCGCACACAAAACAAGGACTCATGTAAGTGGTTCAACATCGATATGTTATTGTTGCATGGGTCCGAGGTACGATATTATCACATGTTGATGAAAGATTATTCTCAAATGGATTACCTTTAAAGCAAGCATGAGATGAAAATGTTTCAATGCTGCAAGCATATATTTAGCACCCAACAACTGCTTGACGACCATGACTTTTACTGAAGGGCCCCGGTTTCACTAAAATTTGCCAAAGTACTCTTCAAATTAAGATCTTATATTACCTTCCTTATGATACCTAAACAATATCAAAATTGTTGTTATACGTAAACAAAGTGAATATTATGGAAAATTAATTCTAAGTATTAAAATTTTATCACATGGTGACCTTTCGATTCTGGAGAAAAAGAGTTGGAGTATTCGTCAAGTTTATGGAAAATTAAAGATTTTATTATCGTAGTTTAATCATTGATGCCTGACGAATGTTCTGTGAGATCATCATAGTTATCAAAAGAGCAATTATAAAGATATTCTTAAAATATCTCAGTGTCAGGAGATGTTTAGGGAAAATGGGGCCATGCCGTGTCGTGTTTAGTATTTCAAAACCTAAGACTGACAATGGAAAACTGGAGGTGAAATAAAATCTAAATTCAAACATATTCCTTATTACGCCCAACAGCAAGAATTTCTTACCTATCTAGAGCTTAGACAAATTTAACATTGAAGACATTCTATCTACTGTTTTATTTTTAATTATTGAATCAATTCTGTGAGAGATGTTTTCTTTTTTATTTGATCACATCATATATAATTCGTTACGTATCTTAACATCTTAACATTAATAACACAAATAGCAGTTAATGTTTACGGATAAATAATGAAAGAAGTAAACAACAGATCAATGTCACATTATGAATCCAGTGTAAGAAACGGTGTACAATAAAAATGTGTTCATTCAGTCATTTATTCCTTTCTTACTGCACTAAATATTCCATTATATGTCAAAGAAAAGAAGTCTTAAAGTTGCATTTCCTTCCTTTAATTGACTTTTCACTAGAATGAAGACCATGCCTAACGTCAATCTGATTAAAATTAAGTCTCGCCAGAACTAATCATTTCGAGATCTGACAAATCATTTTCGGAAGATCTCGTTACTACATCGTATATGCTGACCATCTGACATCAAATGAGCACAGCATAACTATACATTATAATTCATTCTAACTGCTAGAAGTAACTAGATCACATTACTGTAACTGCGAATAAAAAAATATTCAATTAACTGCCATACGAACAAGCAGTATACATCCTTTAAGTCTTGACACAAAAGTGGGCACAACATTTCAGGCACATTGAGACGTACCTCCATCGCACGTTATATCAATAACTATCATTTGTAGATAGGAAAAATCTTTTTCAGACAAAATCCTCTAGATGTTCACGTTATTTTATCACATGTTCAAGTAAATCACCCGTCAGATTACTTAAACGCGACTTTTGCATAGCTCAGCATACACCTTTGTCACTGGGCAGCGCACATGGTATTGCCTTTGGTTTAAAGCTCTATGTTTCGTGACCTAATTTGTATTCTACATATCGTTTGCATTCGTTTTTTAATATTTCCGTGGTAGACACATTTGTGGAATATCTACAACGTTAGTTTAAACCAGCCATATAATTGCCATTTACCCTTTTCAAAATTGTGTCTAAAATGTAAGGAAATGCGGCTTTAAGAAAGTGATGCAGTTGTACGTGTCCTTTGCATTGTACAGATATAGGTTCATTATCAATTCACGTTGAGGCAGGAAATTGCTACAGAGATATGAAGGATGAAATAAAGTTCTATTACTCTAGTGACCATCAGAAGGACAATATCAATGTCATCCTTCATGAGACCAAAAAGCTGCTGGCTTATTCAAGAATGAATTAACTGCTCCACCAGTCATAAAGTTTATGGCTAAGCTGTATTAATTCAAGGCTGATACCAATGACAAGGAAATTTCCAAGGAAATATAAAAATTAGTGATCGAAACGATTGTAAAAGTTGTATTAATTCAAGGCTGATACCAATGACAAGGAAATTTCCAAGGAAATATAAAAATTAGTGATCGAAACGGTTGTAAACATTCGAAATGTTCAATGATTGCTTATTAGATTGTCATGAAAATTACATCAAAGAGATGTTTAGCATGCAAATTATCAATTTAATATGATGTATGACTACTAGACTCTTTTGGTTGACAGCGTCAACCCTTACCTTCCAGGCACGTCCGGACCTTTTAATCCAATGGAAATTTGAGCCACTTCGAACGTTTGTTCGTTTGCCTTGTTCAAAGTATTTACATTCCCTCACCGTACG
Source organism: Megalonaias nervosa (assembly GCA_016617855.1). Lineage (NCBI taxonomy): Eukaryota > Metazoa > Mollusca > Bivalvia > Unionida > Unionidae > Megalonaias > Megalonaias nervosa. The sequence continues at coordinate 17,567 of JAECUM010020281.1, read as the reverse complement.
TGATCTATGGGATTATTTTTATTTAGGATACTTTCCATTGATATTTTGCTCCATCTTGTAATTGTTTTATATTTATTTTATTTTTCAGTCAAGATTTTCAACATCACCAATCAGAAACATGGTAATTTTACCGTGGTAACTGGTAACTCTATAAATGTATCTAGTGTATTCTCAGGATCTATCACGATCACCTTTTCATCATTGAGGAATCACTTTCTACCATAAGCCTTGCTCCACAAATAGCTGGACAGTTGACAATCGAAAATGTTTATGCTTTCAGTCGCCATCAGAGTTTGTGTCAATAATGGTTTCCCACAATTTAGTCACCATATTGTGTGATTCTTACAAATACATATAAACAATTCAGAATAATTAATCAAACAACACAAAAGAAGAGTTCAAGATTCAAAAGTTGCTACGTTTATTATAGATAAGGCCTTAAACCATATTTCCTATAATTTCCATTGCATCACAATTCATTATTTCTAAAGACCTTGCATATTTTACATTGTCTTTCTTAGATAGATGCTTTTCACAGACTTCACCAAGCATTAGAGAGCTATCCATACAGCTATACTATCAATTGTTAGAGCTGTAATCAGTAGCAATGAATTTATCTCGTGGCAGTTCGTGTATATTTAATATTTATGAAAATTACTACCAGTGGTATGTAGATTGGACGTACGTTGGAAGTATAGGAAGTCTGGAGAGAAATCTGGAATTTTTCAAATTATTCTGACACTTATACCATATATGCTACCTTATGCTTCTTACTCTCTCTCTCTCAGTATTAAATGTTCGAGAATGATATAATCTATGGTGGTGTTTGAAATGAGTCACGGAAATCCAAGTCAACGGACGCGCCAAATAATGTAACCCCGCAACCGGCATTGCCTTGTCCCGGTGCAAACCCCACCTTGAACAATATAGGTTATATTTCTCGCCCAACGTTGTCCATTCAAATTAAAATAACCATGCACATTTGTGATATAGTTAACAGATTCAACAAACAGTATTAATCAGGTACTATTATTGCCTCACACTTTTTATATAGGCATTGCCTCATCGGATCTTAGTTTTATGAAAATCTGAATAATCATCTAAGTAGAATCTAGCTATATATGCCGCTCTTAAGAAAAAAAAAAACAAGAAAAAAGTTCTAAATATTACTTGTTGTTAGTATTGCACCACGAACGTCTAAAGCAACGTGCTATTGTTTGTAATCACCGCGCATTAATACAGATACGTTAACGAGGGCAGTGGGATGATCTATGGACCCGAAGTACACAAATTCTACGCACCAGAAAATAGAAACATTAAAATATTTGATACTATTACTATATTATCACATTTAATCGATGGTTGTCATATGAAAATAACAGCAAGTAATTAATACCTTTTATAAGGATAACTTTTAACTTTCATCAGGTCTCATTTGGAAACGTCATATGGTACGACACAACACTGGGTACAGAGCTCTAATGAAGTGTACAAGGACTGTGAAGAAATTTCTAATTCATGATTTTCTTGGAAATTTATATCTTCTGTCCTAGAGATATGGCAAGTGTTGCTATTACTAACGTAATGATACACTACGTGGAAATCTTGTTGTGGAATAGGATGTGGACTGATAAATGAAACACCCTGATTGGTAAGTGCAGGAATTTTCGTTTGAAATTGCGTTATTATGTTTGATTCAGCTGGGGTGGATCAGGGGTATTTTGACAAAGTTTGAAAAAATTTGGTTTAACATAACACATTCTTTGCGGTAGCTCTTGAGATAGTTTGGATTTTGTAGCTGGTGATGTATATAGCCTGTATATGTTTAACTATGTTTTCTGTTAGATGCTAGTATAAATATTTTCTCACGCTTGAGTTTATGTGATATGTGACATGTCTAGAATTCAGTTGGGCAAGGTTGTTTTCACAGCCTTTTTTCATTAAGACATTCAGCTTTCTTGCCCCATCTGGTGCCCGTAAAAATGCATTGCTCATGGCCGAGGTGCATCCACATGGGTTACATGAGCAAGGTAGACTGTATAGTCAGATCACAAAAATCACCGGTACTTTGTTCCTATAACATACACGATACACGACACCCATCTGGAAATGTAAGGTTAGTTTACATTGTTGGTTTTTCACTTCTTGTGATTTTACTTTCTCCCCTGTCATTGGCTTCGCCTGTTTTTCGTTAAACTCGAAATATTTTAAATTTCAATCACAATCTTGAATTAATTAGATATCACCCCACTTGATGTTTCTGTGTTCTGTATTAGGGCCCAACAGCGACGAATCACACAGTTTATTCATGTGATCAGCATTTATGGCTTTAGCAGTATTTGGTTATATGATACGATTTCGTTTATGAGCTCTATCAAATAGCTCGACTTCGTGTGCGTGTGTGTGTGTCTGTTTCTCTCAAAATATTTCGTATGGTGTATTATTAACGTTGGAGACACCTTAAGATACTTTATGAGTGAATTTTTGTTGTTGTATATATGTTGTTGTTATTTGATTTAAAACAACTCCGTCAGGCACAGCAGAAGAAGACGAGAGTTTCTTCCCTTGAAAAGTAGTTCCTAGCACTTGGACACCATGACTGAGACAACCGGGTTGAGACAACCAGACTGAGATAAGAACAGTAAGGTTAGCAAATCAGTTAGATTTCTCTGTCGCATGGGTGTGAATTATAAATCTAGCACTAAAAAGATCAAGATAAAATTGATAGAAATCCTCTGAAATATCGAATTCCATCAGATGTTATATAATTAACTTCGCGTTTTATATGCGAAGAGTTTTGATTGAAAACTTGTAGCAATTTCCTCAATACTGTCGTTATTGCAGAGATAATAATTTCAGATAACATTTGGATATTCTTGCTGATGTAGTATTTACAAACAATTCATATCGTAACTTTATTCATTTGTCTTCCATTGTATTAAGCTCTTTGTAAGTACCATTGCCTATGGTAATGTTCAACTTTGCTTGTTCTCATCGGTCTCAGAAGTTAGATAGCTTTCTAAAAATTATAGTTCCAATTTCTTGTCTATTTATATAACATGAAAGGCAGAAGGCGGTGGACGATTTGAAATTTCGAAATGTACCTAGAGCTATAGATTCAAAATCTCCTGAAATTATTATGAATATCTTTTAATCTATTTTATCAAATATTAGATTAGATTGTTGCCAAGCTAATTGATCTATCTGCCGGCGAAAATTACATCGTAGGTGACGAAGTCATTAATAAGTACAAGGGGTATTTAAAAGTTTAAAATAGTCCTGAGCTGTACAACAAAGCTTATTAGTGAACAGTAGTGTCATAATGTATTCACTTGTTATTCATAAAATAAAAAGCTATACTTCAACCACATTTCGGCTTTCAAATATTCTGCCTATCAACCAATCTTTGATACCAATCATTTGGAGCTGAATTAGATCTCCAAGAAGCCTGTCATGACGGCGGATTAATACGCCTGTTTGTTGTTATGGAGTGGATAAGTAGTTTGGTAGTTTATAAAATAGTCGGTATACTTTTCCCATAGTATGTATTGTTTCATATTTTTTATATTACAACACGTTAAAATATCATTTTATACGATTCTGGTTGGTCCAAATAGCCCATGAAATTCTTGTGCAGTATTCGCTTTTACTTCTTTGGCTGAGATTGTTGGAAATGTTTCATTACACCACTATCTGGAACTTTTTGTTTTCATTATTACTAAGAACATTTTTGACGGCCATTGTTCAACTTGAATCCCAAAAGAGAATTGGGGGCAAATGATCACATCTGTCAGAAAATGGCAAATTTGCCCCCACAGTGGCTCGTTTCGTGATATATAGCATATCATGCCATGAAAAATGGCCTAAAACCCCAAAACAAGAACAAGAACAAGAAGTACAACCAAGGATATTCTTGAGTTGATAGCGGATGTGTATGTAGGGGTGAGTTGTATACCTGTAACATGGAGTCCACCCTATATACAAGCGTGCTTTAAATATTAACTTAGAGCAGTAAATAAACTCACCTTTGCTAACAGAAGAATGTGAACATAAACAGGTCTCCAGAATGACAGAACTTCATCCAGCCACAACTTATTTACGCGGTAAATATGTGATGCAATTACGACTCAAAATGAAATTTGTTCATTATGTCTTCTGTAGTCTACTGTTCCAAATCAAATAATGCAAATATCCGGTCTTAAATACATTACAGTAAATATGAGAATTTCTGCATCCAGTTATCCTCACATGAATATCGCAACAATGTAATGTTCAGTTGTGAAAGTGACAATCTAGAATAAACCTTGATCGTCTACTGAATACTAACCGGCACTGTATCAAACAATGTGACATCACACGCATTCTACATTCTGTGTTGAAAAATGATTTGTTCTTTGTAAAATGTTCTGTTTTTTTGGAAGAACATTTGTTGTTTGATTTATAATATGTAAAATGTATAGTCTACTTTTAAACTTTAGTACTTTTTTAACTTTGTTTGGGACTATTTTTACGCACAACAAATGAAATGTGCAGTGTCTAGTCGTTCTCTCTAAATAACTTCCATTGAAATAAAACCTGTGATAAAAAGAATCTCAAATGGGTAATGATTTAATATGAAATTTGTGAAACTCCTTGAATAATGTCCAGCTTGCTCGAAAAAGCTGGACATTATTCAACTCGTTTCATAAATTCAGTATTAATATCATTACCCATTTGCAATCTTCTATGTATCACATCCTTTGGCAATACACTGGAGTCATATAAATGCCCAGGGTTACTAATAGAGTCATATAAAGGTAACTGTACGATTTGGCTTTTTTGTAACAGAAAAATAACGTTAATAAAACGCTTGTGATAGTCAGGCTAAATTGTGATCTATACGTGCTTTCTCAGACCCAAACTTTATTGTTTCTTGCGTTGATTTTCAAAAATTCAAATCCATGTTTTGCGATTTCAACCCATTATAGTTGTTGTGCATACTGTTTAATTGCTACTTCCAGTACATGTTTGGTTGTCACAATCTGTAGCCATTCCCTCTTTGAGCGCATTCGTTTAAATATCCATGTTGTAATGACATTGGTAACTCAAACAGGGTATAAGTGTTCGCGGTTATCGTATTGTTCAAGTAGGAAATTTTTTTGTTAACATTATGTATTAGCATTTTAATATCTTTAACATATTTGTGGATTTCATTAATACAAGTTTCGCTATAACTGTTCCAACAGCGATTGCAAAGTATTTTAGTCTTCCGAATTTTCTGAATTCCAAGAAGGTAAATATGTAATTGAACTTAATTAGAAACAGAAGAAATGCAAACTTCGTCAAATTAAATGCAGCAAAGAACAGAGAGAATAAAACAGAGAACATATAAATGAATGCAACACTAATAACTGAATCAAGTTCGAAGTATAAAAGTTTGATGAAATATCTGATATTATTCGAGGGTGTATAACCATATATCAGCTCATTCTGAAAACAATGTTATGGATCAGAAGAGATCTGCTGCTCAATGATATCAGTGTCAGTTGCAACACCTGCCATTATTGAGACATTTTAGCATCTCTCGCATTTACAAAGAGTTCTTTATTGTCTTCAATCCCTTCTTTCAAACTCTTAAGTCATACTTTTATAGGATATATGTTTGTAATGTTTAATCCATGTGTCTACCCTTCAATATCAGAAGAAATAGAGCTATTTCTGTTTGCCGCTCATAAATCCCAATTTTCTTTTCCAGTTGGACTTAGTCCAATTTTTCGCTATTTAAATAACACCTAAAAATGTCTATAGTGATGAATTTAATTATTAAGTACATCATCTTGTTTTGAATAAAGATTATAAACAAAATATGTACGTTGATAATATTGTACATCTTGTTAATGGAGTAGTGCGAAGTAGGGCTTTTGCCCCAGTGGCCTCTTTGGGGACACTGCCACACGTCCTCGATTCTACCCGCATTACATAGTTAGCCCAAATGTGACCGTTGCATGTGTATCAATTTTAATTTTGCACGCACGTGACCCAGTCATGGGAGGGCTAGAATCTAGTCCGGATGTTAGTGCCCCAAGAGCTCCAGTGGGGACAAAACATCAGCCTTTCGCACAATTCTGTTGTGACTGTAGAAATGAAATTCCGAACAGTGTACTACTTGAGGCAAGCCTGTGGTAGCGATCAATACACACACTGCGAGCTAATGTGTTTTCGATCCATTATTTGAATTATTCTACCTGAAAATCTGCGCTGTTTCTTATTTGTGCTCGTAACTGTCTGTGGGGTTTTTTTTCCATTTCTGCCAGCACAACCTTAAACTCAGCCGCACTGATTATTTTATCTTCGATTGCTACCGCGTAGTTTACTGATTGTATTGAGACTGTGTTATGTTTCCGCAACCAATCTGGAATAGGTGCGTATTCGTGAATATAGTCGCATAGAAATTAATTTGTTAGGATCACCAGACACACCAGTTACTATCGATAATGCACCTAAAATAATACCGATTCGTGCGCATACAATGGTTGATATAGCGATTCCAATCACACCTAGACAAACCGTTAATGTTGCTGCAAGACCACAAAAAGCATATACGAACAAACAGCGCGGATCTCTTGTTAATTTAATTTCGCAGCTATTGTTCCGATTCGATTATTCCTTTCACATCGGTAAGAATAAGGGTCCGTCATAGTTCTTCTATTAATATTACAATCGCTTATTTTAATTGCAAGACAGGCAGACCTTATCCGGTCTCATCATCATGCACAGGCGCAATACGCACTGGCACTTCTAGCCAATTACCCTTTCTTACTGGCATAATTGTCATAGTTATAAAAAAAACCTCTGCCTTGGGAATACTTAAATTTCCGGCGATTGTGCGTTCTGGTGGCTTGACATCACTATCGTTTAAAAACACACTAGCATCTTTTACATCTAACGATCGTCTTTGCCCAACAACTGTTACCCGAAAAAGTACGTTTTTGTCCAATAACAGTCGAGATCGTTGTTGTCTCAGTTGAGTTAATGTTGGTGTAAAATATTCATTGGCAAATGTAACTGGGGTTGATACATAGGAAAATTCTACTTCACTATTGTTGAAACAATCCTGGAATGTTCTTACACCTGTTGCTACAGTCAGCGCTTGAGCATTTTCACGTGCACGATGCACGAGCGATGATTCCAAGCCGGCCTCAAGTTGGTAGTGGTACATCAGGGTGATTTCAAATAGCAATTTCTACTGAACCTTTAATAAATTTATATGACAGTTCATACGTGGGTTTGGTAACATCGCTTTGACGCAGATATTCCTCGAGAAGTGGGGCAAAATTGTTATTGATGTTAACATCCGCTGCCATCTGGTCCAGCACCCCGTCTGTGGTAAACTCCGTAACTTCGTCAATACGGTTAGATTCCATTACTTACATACAATGACAAAAAAAATATAATCTTAAACATAAACGCCAAAGACGGTTAAGAACCCCACTGGATAAACATTGAGTGCCATAATGCAGCAGTGTAAAAATTTCTTTCCGCACTATTCGGCCTGGCGATTCGTGACATTAGTAGTGCATATTTCAAACCAGGATGCTGCTTATCATTTATACACATTATCATTCGACTTAGTTCCGGTCATGATAAACAAATATGATTCGAACTCTCTCTCCTTTAAGATGTGACTTAAGATGTGGTCTACGGCATCTGTGGACCACGCTGAACCGTTTCCGGGCAGGACAGGGGCGTTGAGCAGTCAACCTTGCACGATGGGGCCAGGCCACTGACTCTTCCTGTAGCTGTGGAGCTCTGCAGACCATGTCACACATTGTGAACAACTGTCCACTGAAAAAATTCCCCGGTGGACTGCAGGCTCTGCATCTTGCTGATTATGGTGCTATTAAATGGATGGGCATGCACTGCACATGATAAATAAATAAGATGTGGCTTTTAGGTTTATCAAAAGCATTTTCAAGAAAGAAGTTAAAATATGTCGACCATTTGCTATGGCAGCGGTAGCGTGTTCTTCTCCTTATTTGATTAATATTCCTGAAATATAACTCCATGAAGTTACTACACGCGGTGGTGCGGGCACGTTAACGATCTGCTGATCCACGTATTATTTCATTCCACCATTGCCAGTATCAAAATAGTCTTTGACAAACGCAACAACGCACCACTATCTCTGATTCTACTATTGTTAATGAACTAGGTTCTTTACCACAAAGTCGCCTTTCAACTTGACAATAATATCTTGAACGTCTACGTTTGACGTTGTCAGCTGACCAGTTTGACCTTCAAAAATCACAAGCTCTCCTTGATCAATACCAACAACAACATGACTAGTAAGCTCAGTTTAATCCACTTTAGTAGCAAATCGGCTCAGATCCACATCAGCACCGTGTCGTCAAACTGAGTAACGTCCGTAAATGTTAACTAACATTGTTGAATAATATTACACACTTTTTAATGTGAACCCAATAAGTGCTTGCGGAGTTTGTGAACGCTCCAGTGCATGCAATGATTCAATGACAAGACAGCCGCATATGGGACCATCCAGCTGTGTTTGTACTGGCATAGTCTAATGAAACAATGGTAGTTTACACTACTTGGATAAATAATTAACAACTTCAACAGGAGGTGCAAATCCATACGAGTCAAACTACAAATTATGTAGAGGTGTTACCACGTATACGGCCCAGTGAGTGCCGAGGCCTTTTGATGAATCCAGATTGACGATGCCAGGTTCATGTAGTCTACAACAACAAAACTACTTTCTATGAAATCAAGCCGTCTGATCCCTCTACGGCGTTTTGACTAGATTTGAATTGGCATTTGATTTATATAGGAACCATAACATCCTTCTTCCGCTTGGTTGGTCCAATCAATATTATTTGAGAACACTTGTATTTATTGTATAGCAATCAACAAGAGATTTATTTGTCAGTATGAAAAGTGTTTGATGCAGTAAAATTTGCAAGACAAATATAAATATAAATTTTATTATGCCTTCTCATTCGAAGCACATTAGAATTACATTAAATACTGCAAATCGTAAATTAAAGCAAGGAAAGAAGAAATATTGGACAAAAGACAAGCATTGTAGACGGTTAAAATTAAAACCTGTGCTTTTTGTCAACCATGTGTCAACAGAAAAAAATATTGGGCTTTAACATTACAACAAAATGAAAGTGAAATGTGTACAACCTCTGGATAAAATATTATGACATCAAAGGATACACTGTAAATAAAAATATAACTGAATTAATAATTTTCTGCATCCTAATTTTACGTATTTGATGATATGCTTAAATTCTGTGAAATTATACTAACTTGGAAACAATTTGTTTCCTGCTTTGCACAGCATATGAATAAAACGTTCCAGATAAAACTACATCCTACCAATGTCAAAAGTTCTGTAAGATTATGATCCTGTTTTAAATAACCAGGCTGAGCCAATGCACCACGAGTCCTTACCTTTCATCTTGTTCAATCTTTTTTTGGGACCACGAGCGTGTGATTAAAATTGTTATGTTTGGAGATGTAAAACAGACTAGATAATGTTTTAATTTGTCCCATGCTCTAGATTCGACCCTGGGTACGCGGGTTACGACACCTATCTCATGCTCTGCACACATAAACCCCCATACTAGCTCGATTCGCACATTCCCTAGAAAGGATAAAACCTTGTCGGGATATAAACGACATTCATATGTAGCAGACAGACTCGAATGGCGTCCCAGTAATAAACTCTCATTTAAATATTTAGTCGTTCTGTATTCATATCACAGAAATCAAGGCATATCGAAGTTATATAGAACATTAAAAACATACAACAGACAGAGTGGTAGGTGCTTTTCTCACATCCAACAGGAGGATGAGTGATAATATGAAATGAATATTAGCATATTAGCATGAATATTAATTATCTATTTCGACCGCTACTGATATCTGAACCCAGGTTCTGAAGTATGTCACCCATCTCCTTGCCTGCAACTCCACACCATATATATATATATATATATATATATATATATATATATATATATATATATATATATATATATATATATATATATATATATATATATATATATAAGTCACTCGTGGAAAAGCGCAAAAGTGGTTATTGCACACAGGTGAGGAGGTGATGTAGTTGGCCATTAGAAAGTAAATGACATTAAGCTCTCCATTTCGAAACACCTAAAAACTACATCAGTGTATTTGCGACGTTGTATACGCAACCAGTAAATCGACCATAAAAACTGCTCAGGCACTACATAAGGTAATGTTCTGTTTGTTGTAATACGTGGCCATAGCTGCACTGTTATCGTTGACGTAAAGAGTACATCTTAATTACGCAGTACTGGCTGCTAGATAGTTAGGTTAATAAAATAACTTTTGAAAGAGACGCTGAACCTCAAAGAGACCGAGTGAGTAAGAAAGTATTACACAAAAAGATGGAAACAATGTAATATTCCCATTTAAAATAAATGAATCACCAAATATAAATCTCACCAGGGAAAAGATATAAGAATAAAGACGCCTATTTGATATTCGATTTCACCCTTGACGGAATGGTATGTTCAGAAATGTATACGCTAATTTATTCCCGTTAACAATATTTATTGGGGAATAGACCGTGTTCTGAACTTACCTCTCCGTCAAGGGTGAAATCCGAGACCAAACGATCGACTGCTAACTGCACCTTCCGTCCCTAAACTCTTTAGGTTTTCGAAATCGGCCAATATATATATATATATATATATATATATATATATATATATATATATATATATATATATATATATATATATACTATATATATATATATATATATATAGTCTGTTCTATGGAGCATATACAGAAACGATTTGGTATGGTTCCATTGTACTCTCAGGTATATCAACCTTGGATCAAACCTCTGATAAATAAAGCTATTTCTCATGTGAGATATAAATGTCAACTTTTCATCCGTTGCTCGCCTGTTCTGCATTTTACAGGAAGATGTAGTGTGGCCATTATAAAGTAATTTGACTCTAAGCCTTCCGTAAATTTCGAAACACTTACAAACTCCGTCATGGCTTTTTGCGGCACTTTGTACCAAGCAAATAAATAAACCATAAATACCTCCCAGGCACTACAAAACATTTAGTTCATTTGGTTTATGTATGCCCATAAAAGTACACTATTATCGTTGGCGTAACATGTACATTTATCATGCACCACTGGTACCTACCTAGTTCAATTTTAAAATATAACTTATAGAGAGAGAGAGGGGGGGACGGGGGACGCAGGGAGGGAGAGAGATAGAATCTATGTAATATCCCTTTTAAGAATAACAAATATGATCAGATGATATCACCTATGAGGGAGATACGTATGTTACATAATACATGAGAATAGTTCAGTTTTGTAGGGTTGACTTAAGAATGACCAAAACAATGTTAATAAGAGAAAGAAATGTGAAAAACTGAAGAATACATAAATGTGCATATTGATCTGTATAATTTGATGCGCCATGCACGTGATGCATCAAAACACATGCATGTATTATATTCGTATGTACTAACAAACTAGAAAGTAACCGATTTAAGGCAATGAGCGTGGTCACGGTCAAGTGAGGTGCGTGAGCTTGATTCAGTGTATGAAGGGGAACATATAGACCTTTTTCCCGGAAGTCGAATTTGGGTTATTCCTCTCCAATATTTAACGTATGCGCAATCAATGTAGGGCAACTGTCATTAACAGTGTGTATGTTCGTGAAGAAAGTTTCAGACAAAGATGACAGGGTTTTGCATCTGTGCACCATTTACAGAAATAGTATGTTGGCAAATTATGAGTACCTATTTTAGTAACCTGCCTAAAACAGAGCAAAGTGAATGTGAGTGATTTAAATTTTTAAGGTAGCTTCAATAATGTTTAGTCTTAATGCTACGATGTCTACAGTGTGGCAGTTTACTTTGATGTCTGTCAACGGGACATCATACCGCTGATATGCAGCATCATGTCCCACCCAGCCACATTATCCTAACACCAAGACGACCAGTCCTAACACTAACCTCTTAATGCTGAGCGCCAAGCGTGGCAGCTGCTAGTACCAATTTTATAAGACTTTGGTATGACTCAACCGGGAATAGAACCCGTGACCTCCTGCATCCGAGGCGGACTCTCTACCCACTTGGGCCACCAGAGTGGTCTCAAAGAAAGTAAATATGAGCACAAACTATATCAGATAGGACTTACAAAGTTGGATGATCCATTTGTGAAAGGAGACTCGTGGGTGGACGATGTTACCATGTGACCAGAATTACAATTTGGACAAATCTATGTATATCTGGTTGACTCTCCAGGACTATATATTAGAGAAAACTTGAACGGTACAAATATCTTGAATCAGATTCATAATGGATGGGTGCATACTTGTTACGTCAAAGACATAAGTGAACAGAGCATCATTAAATCCAACGTAAACAGATCCCAAGCCCAGTAAAAGAAGCCAAACGAGGTCTGGGTAGCTTTACAAAGAGCTGATGGTACAGTGTCAACTGGATAGTGAACCTGTATGGCAGGATGTGTTAACAACATGTTACAACTGTGTTAGTTTTCTCTGCAAAATAAAATTCCGAACAAAAGCATTCTTGCCAGGTGAACTGTATGCCAAAAGAATAATATTGGTAACATAAATATCTCATCGCCATTGAAAATACAATGAAGACTATCCAGTCATAGATAACAAAGACAACAGTGTAATTATAATGTCCAGGAGACGGGCTGTTTACAAAACGAGGTCATTCATGTTGACGACAGCACCAATTACTAGGAGAATTTTATCGTATGTCGTTTCCCCATTACAACCATGTCTTTTGGCTAATGTCAATGGAAGTGTTCCTTGCCGATTTTCAAAATCTTTGATCTGACCTATAATACGTTCAACATATATCCTATCACGCGACATAAATCTAGACACCTCCACCTCTTTTGGCGATATTTGTTTTCTATTTTTTGTAAAACCTGGTACCATCAACTTTGTTCCCTGAAAGCAAATTCTTCCTCCATCATAAACCCACGATTAGCAAGGACACTGTCCCCAGGAAGTAGCTTCTCCAGAAGCCATGATTTAAGAGTTATCTTCCTGTCTGACACCCACGTGACTCAGCATGTTGATAAGAATATCACTGCTCCAGTAGGACTAATGGCAACAGCACCTCCACGGTGTTGTGTCTCTTATGATTAGAGTACGTTTCATCCCTGGCCTTTAACACTGTCGGTCTTTCAATGAAGATTTCAGTGCAATCTTTTACGCAATGAACTTTTTTCGTTGGTCATTGTGAATTATTTCAGTGAGTTCCATTTCATCACTTTCTGGCAACTCGACCAGTCCACCAACAGCAAAGTACAATGCCTGAAGAAAACGGCGAAAACTCTTGGTCACTTCTGACACACTGGTATCAAACCTATAGGCTAAATATTACATTGCCAGATTTCTCCACAACTTTATTGGTATCATTAAAAGTTCGTCCTTGTGCTTTAGTTTTGTTTTGTATCTGTTGGCATGAATACATGTTTCTTCAAAGAAAGCCACAAAGGTGTCACAGTTTGTAATCTCTGAAGAGGATTTTATTTTCTTTTTGCCATTATTTTGCATATATTCAAATGTCTATTCATTTGTTCTACAGCGATTCCATTAAAATGGCATTTTTTCGTCTGCATCCGTTAATTTCTTTAAAAGTTAACAATTTTTGCATATTACTTCCTCAAGTTCATGTAACTTTGTGGACAAATCCTTTAAAGCACATCTTTCTCTCCTTACGTGTATCACGCTGGGCTTTAAAATTTATGGTCTCTGCCAATATCCCTTGCAGACGTGAAACATCGATGTCTGCGTTGACGAATCACGCATACTCCTCCTGTCTGTCTAGGCCCATGTACCAGGCACACTGTTCTCATCATCATCATCACCATCATCAGTATGCAGATACCGCAGAGTTTTAGCTGCAAGCATTTTCTTTTTCACATGCTCCCTTTCAACCACGCTCAACTTTGGCCAGAAGTATGCGGTCATTCTTTTTGCATACAGGTGTATAGCTGAATATTGTTCGCAAAAAGTCAGGGTCGCCCTGATCTCAAGATTAACAACCTGTATATAAGAAAGAGGGAAAGAGATCAACTGGTTGCTACAAAATAGAAAGGTGATTTGGATGAAATTTAATTCCATATTTACATTATAAGCATTTTTTTCTTTGAAGTATTTATGGATTGCCTATTTAATTTAGAGTGAGGAAACACATATTCCTGAAAACGCACACCCCTCCTTATGCCTCCAGTACAATGGTTAAACCGATCGTTGAAAGATGAAAACAAAGAAGGAGAAATAACAATTGGCAGAAACATGCGATATTCTCACAAATACCTTAATTTCTATGTAAATCTTTAACAAATATCTTACCTTTAATGAAATGTTTACTGCAAATCATGGTGTAATCGGTAGGTTCCCAGTTTTTTCTGCAGATGGCAGCAATCCATTTGTTCCTCAAAAATTCCTCCTTTGGAATCCTGAAAATTTCTGTCACATCCTTTGGTTGTCGGCTATTGGAGCCAACACAGGAGCAATGGGCTGTTTACTACTATCTGCAACGATCTATAATGCCAAATTCTCTAATCATGTAAAACGTGTAGTTCACTCAAGTTGCCCTACGACAAATGCGCATGACCGTACGGGCAAATACTTTTGGTTACCATTGTTTGACTTCGACACTATATTTATTTTACTGTCTTTTGTTTAATCAATATCGTGTTATCTTTTGGGTTTTGGGTACTACGTTGAACGAGATTGATCTGTTGCAACGGAAGATGAAGGTCCGGTGTTTTATTTAAACTGATTTTGAATGTTTAAACGTCCCCATGGAAGCTTCGCTTCCCAAAGCTACCCCGGTGGTTCAGTCAAATACAAGTTGCCGAAAAAGACTCCATGCGGGTTTTACTCAATAGCAGTCAGCTGAGACGGATCGACTGAGCCGCCAATGTTATACAGCTTCACGGGTTCGGTTGAAGCGTTTATCAAAACGCTCGAAGTTACAGCGAAATTGATTCGAAAACAGCTTTCTTCACCTGCACACACGATTATTATCCACGACGACATTTGCGAGTTTTCTACGGTCACACATTGCTAGATATAGACTCTTACACAGGTTCGGCACACAGCGCATGCAATTTGCAGCTGGATTTACCTCAGATAAACAAGATTTCCGGTTGTGCTTCGGGTACGTTGGTCGCTTGATCATGGAAGCGATCGGAACGGCATCGAACGCGGTAATAAGTGCAATTCCCAACAACACGGAAAAATACATGACCTTTCGGTTTGGTCTGTTGCTGTTCATTCACTCGCTGTAGTTTTGCAATTCATGCCTTGCGACGGGAGGTTGTGATCGTTCTACAATTATTCGTCGATACGAAGGTGTTTACCACGATGAACCCCACATTAAGACCAGGACTGGCACTTGTTAGGCCTGCGTGGAGAGACATTGGCGATACAACTGCATATTAGAGAATGACCTGATACTAAATAAAATGACAGTCGCACGCGTACGTGTAAGACCCGTGCGTATTGTCAACACTAGAAAACCCGTTTCCCGTTTAAGCAACATATTAAGGACATGGTCTCGGTAATGTTATCCAGGGATTGTTCACAGTCGCCAAAGGTTCTCGTGGGCCTGGCTTAGTGCTGCACCGATCGCTAAAGAAGTTTTATGCCAGTAACTGACTGCGGCAAAAACGCCGTTTCGGATCAGTTGAAAATTCTTGGCTCGAGGACGTTTTAATCGATTTAAGATCGACCACGACGACTAGTGACTTGACATCCAAAGGCGGTTGCGCTTTCACGAGAAATTTCACTTTCATCCACCGCAACGATACCTGTGCCGGCAAGTAAAATCATCAGTAAAGGTGCTCAATGACGTCTTTTTGAGTTTGTGCAATCCAGCATCGGTTTGATGAATGCAAATCTGACAATAGGGAGCTGATTACAAATACGCAAAAGAATTGAGACGCAAGCGATAATGTATATGTGAAAACTATTGTTTTATCAAGGTAAAATCAATGATGCACCTGATATTGCGTCAGTCATTGACACGACTATGTTGGTAGATTAAAACGTCCGAGATTTTTAGTATTATTCTTACCCAGAATTACAAGTGCAGGACACATCTCGATATGTGAGGCCTTCTTGGAAATCGATGGAAAATATACAAAGGCTGGCAATGCAATTACCTCAACTGTGCCCGGGTTTGATTTGTCAACAATAGTATCATCGCATTGTTCAGCAGCGCACGATGTCGCATCGACGGAAACGAAATCGAAGCATATTTGGACAACGTTGACAATGCCATAACAATTCTTGGACTCTCCCGTTACAGCGACGATTCCGCTAGGTCCATTGACCCGTCTATGATATTTCACAATGATGGAGCGGATCATGTAGGAGACATACCGTATATTTTGAATCAACCTACACTACTACTTTTGTGCACACACAACCTGCTGGTATGCCTGCCAGACCTGAACCTGGCGGCGGTCCTATGGCGTTTGGCAACAACAAAAATTTTAACTTTGTTTTCTACAGCGTCGATGACAACATCACGGAAACTCATTATTGTTTTCGTGTGCGATTCCCCTAAGTCGTATATTTGGGTTTTGTTCACGGAAAGAGTAACGCCAGCATGGAAATTTTTCAGCAGTTAAACGGTCTTCCAGAACTCTCTGAAGAAGTTTTGCTTGACTTAGAAAATAATTATGTCGCAGGTGCATATTAAAAGTTATGGTTGTAGATGCTCCGGTATGAACACGGATCTGCAAATTTACCAGAAAGACTTCACTATGTTGTACCTGATTTATTAATTTTCTTTGGAATACCTTGACCTAGTTAAGCAGTCGGTGGTTGACATGTAATTAAAAGTGCATGTAACTGAGCATCACGTCCCCCATTACAGATGCATTGCTTTGATTCTTCCCGATAAGACTCTGTTGCTGGTTGCCAAATGTTGGTCATTGAGACGCAAGTAGAAAACTCATAATTGAACAGCATATTTAAACTATTCTCATATCACAAAGTTGAGGTTAGTCTTAGTAAAATCCAGCTCAAGAAAATAAAGAGCACAATAAGTAATGAAACATCTTACGATAAAACTGACCGAAAACATCTATGTGCGATTAAACCAAACGCAACTTGGTCAGCTCAAGACGGTCGAAGAAAATAAGACCTCGCTAACATTAAAGTTGTCAAAGTTGGAGGTGACGCAAATGCAAAAACGCACATGAGAGCTAACGCAAGCTGGAAATTCACTCGCGCTGCACTCGCGTTTGCCGCGGTGGCAAAGTAATGGGGGTAGAAGACTCGAACCCGGATCAGTAAGAAATCTGAAATGCCCATTAACCCGCAACATCTCCTCTTCTTTCATTCATATTCGATTCGCAGCCGGAAAATGCTTTTGCATGTGCCAGATTTTTGTCATGTTTATAAGTTATAAAAAAAAAGTTGTTTGCTGATACCTGAGTTTAAGGTTTAGCCTTATTTACAAACTTAAAATGTT
>JAECUM010020280.1:0-11586 GCA_016617855.1 Megalonaias nervosa | reverse complement strand
CAAAACCGAATTTGTCAAACGTTTGATCGAACATAAACATCATTTGATCGATCGTCCCCCTCAACGCATCGTGTGGTGTTACAAAGAGTGACAGTCAGCGTACAGCCTTCTGCGAGAAAGTCAGGGCGATTCCATCGTCTTTGTGGAAGGCATTCCTGGCGAGGACGACGGGATCGTGTCTGATCCTAGTCAAACTCATTTGATTATTTTTGACGACATGTTAGGAGAAGACGAAGAAGAAATTAAACTGTGGTTTACGCGCAAAGGGTATCATCGTAATGCCAGTGTCATTTACATCACTCAAAATTTGTTTCAACAAAGTAAAGCCCATCGCACCATCAGTCTCAATGCTCATTACGTGGTGTTGTTTAAAAGCCCTAGAGATAAATCGCAAGTACAAGTGTTAGCCAAACAGTTAGGAACGCATTGGCTGACTCATGCCTACGACGATGCCACTCAAACCCCACACGCTTATTTACTCGTGGATTTAAAACCCACCACTCCCGATTATTTGCGATTTCGTACCCATCTGTTTCACCACTGGTGCCAAGAAGGAGGGTCTGTCGTGTACACGTCCCCTTCGTCCACTTAACCACAACCACAATCACCAAAAAAAAAAATCTATAGAAACCTCGGTCACTTGGGGTCTGTCTCACACAGTGTCAACATGATGTTCCTTCAGTCTCATCTTCCCATCAAATTGATTCGTGCCTTGTACGGTATCAGTCGCGAACAAAATCCACAAATACGTGCTCGTGTCTTAGAAGCTAGTCTCAAAGAAGTCTTACGATGGTTTACGGTGACAGCACGTCAATTACTGCAAGGCATCATTCAGATTCCACATCAAACCAAATGTTTTTTTGAGAGAGAAACAAAGTCGCCTTGACGCAGCTAGCCCATCCTCGCATTGACACTCAAACCAAAAAGCAAATCATTTTGAAACCTGGAGGAAGCGGTTCTCTAGGAGGTGTCATCATTCGTTCCCTCATAAAATGAGATCCTAATGCTCCCAAAGTCGTCCCCAAGATAAAAGCCACGCCCAGACGTACCCAGAACAAAAAGAAAAAAAGCAACGTTGTCAAGACCAGGTCACAGCCTCAGAAAAAGTAAAGTCTACAGAAAACAGCTTCTACCCGCAAGAGAGCGTCTCCACAAACTTCTCCTCCAGCGGTGACACCCTCTTTCTCTTTAGCGGCAGTGGCCGCTGCTCACAAATTACCTGCCCCCAAAATCAAAGTCCAAGAAAGAACGGGTGTGTTACAGAGTTTAATGGATTTGTCCAAGCAAGAACTGTCCCGATTTAGTCCGTTGCTAACTCCTCCACGACGTGTGTTTCCTGTCATCAAGTTGATACGATGTAAAGACAATCAGTGGCGACGCATTCCAGTATAAAAAGACCTGAGGCAAACGATAGGTTTAATGTTGTTGTGCTGCTGAACGCCCAAAGATAGCCCCTCCAAGAAGTGCACACTGTTACCATGGTGTTCCTTCTTCGGTCCAAAAAGGATAAGGGAAAAGAAAAAGACAGTCACGTCATCCAAAAAGCACTTAGTCAAACACAGACGTCACCTCCAGAAAAGACACACTCGTCCAAAGAAAAAGAGGAGCCACTAAAGAGGAGGATTCTTTGGCGATTTTGGAAAACACATCGTCACCTTTATGACGAAGCGATAGTCCCCAAAAAAGGATAAAAGACCGTGTGACAAGTCATCGACGTTAGTGTATTTTTTGCTGTGTGCCACGGAACCAACGAACCAACCTAGAAAGATGTCACCCCAAAAAGCATTCCTCTTCTACCCCCAAAGGAAAGAAAAGGAAAGGACTGCCACCTCGTTTAGCCAAACATTGGGACATGTTGTCCGGCCTGTCCAAAGCTCCTCCACACATGCGAAAAAAAAAAATCATTCAAACTGCCTCCGAAGAACGTGATCGATACCGTGTGCGAATGTTGTCTGAATGTCTTGAAAGGCACAATACCTTTGTCTAAACACCAGAAAGAATGCTTAGCCAGACATCGACACGTTCTTTGCCAAATGGTCCAGAAGAAAATACCCATTGGTCAAAAGAAAAAGATGTTGGTGCAACGCGGAGGAATTTTGCCCTTCTTGCCTATGTTGCTGAAAGGAGTAATGGGAACAATAGGAGGACCCTTGCTGAAAGGACTATTGGGAACGAAGGGAAACATCCTGGGAGGATGAAGATAAAAAGGTCCAAGAAGATAAAAGGGGTCTTTGGAGTCAAAAGATCTCAGATGAGATCCTTGAAATCCGATGGAAGGACGAAAACTGGCTTTAGTCCCTTACAAACGATGGATGGAATACCATCGTTGGCAAGAACAATGAACCCCGCATTTACCTCCCAATCCTCATTTGACCGAGATGTCCCAGTTACAACACGAATTACAATCATTCATGGATCGCAGCGATTTGTCAGAAACGGACAAATCTCAACGGTACGGTCAATTGTTGCAACGACTGCAACTCTTTCACAAGAAAGCTTTAGACAAAACAGCTCTACCCACTCTGAAAGATTTTAAGGCCTTGATGAAAAGTTCACCAACACCACCACTACTACCTCCAAAGGTCAAGACAGATGCAGCCCCACGGTTGCCTGAGGAAGAAGAGGCAAGAAAAGTGTTTCAAACACCATCAGCAGCTCCCATCCCTAGTAAGATTGCAGCGTCCTTGTTGACCCCTTCCCCTACACCCCAACGAGAGGACCTTAAAGCTTGGGTTAAAAAGATGATGTCCACTCCACCCTCGACAGAATTGAAAAAGAAAGAAGGGAAAGCAGAAGTGAAAAAAGAAAAGAAGACCAAAGTCTTTCCATTACCGCCACCACCACCAACACCACTACCTTCGACTTCTACTCCCGTGGCACATCGGACACGTAAAGTCGTTTCTAAACCACCCCCTCGTCTCATTCAGCGTAGCATCAGCGAAGAGTGGATCACTTATTAAAAATGGAGAAGGTGCTAGCCAGCATTTATTACGATCCATCCCATCCTGCAGGTTACGGAGGAGTTCAGAAATTGTATCGTGCTGCCAAAACTCAACTGAAAAGTGTTCGCTTACCTCATGTGCAACGCTGTTTACAAGAACAAGCCACATACACCTTACACAAGCCCATTCGACGAAAATTTTCCAGAAGTCGCACCCGAGTGGAGGGCATCGATCATCAATGGTAAGCCGATTTAGCTGATGTCTCTCATTTGGCTACCTACAATCGTGGTTACATATATTTGTTTTGTGTCATCGAAGTCTTTTCCAAATTTGCTTGAGTGGTACCATTGACTTCCAAATCGAGTACTGAGTTAGTGCGAGCCCTCAAACTGGTGTTGAAACAAAGCGGGCGTCACCCTCTTCGATGGCAAACTGAAAAGGATCCGAATTTCTGAACCAAACTTTCCAAAAAGAAATGAAGAAACGTGACATACATTTTTTTACTGCCGAGAATCCCGAAACCAAAGCCAGCATCGTGGAACATTTTCAACGCACCTTGAAAGAACGCTTGTGGAAATATTTTACGCATCAACACACTCTCAAGTACATCGATGTCCTGCCACACCTCGTCCAATCGTACAACCAATCTTACTGTCGGAGCATCGGACGTGCCCCCCGAGAAGTGACTCCCGACAACGAAGTGACCGTCTCCGAGCGCGTGTTTGGTACGTCCGCGACAGTGACTGTCCCCAAGAAAGGTGGAGTGTTGGCAGCAGGAGATTGGGTGCGCATTGGCAAAACCAAACGCACTTTCGACAAAGGTTACTTACCCAACTGGACCACCGAATTGTTTCGTGTCACCGAACGTGTGCGTGGCCGTCATCCTCCCGTCTATAAATTGGAAGACATGAACGGGGAAGTGTTAAAAGGAACGTTTTACTTGCCCGAGTTACAACGTGTGACCAAAAAAGAAGACGACGTGTACGAGATCGAAAGCATTCTCGATCGAAGAACTCGTAAAGTGGAAAAAACGTGTCAAAGAAGTCAAAGTACGTTGGAAAGGATATCCTCCCAGTTTTGACTTTTGGATCGACGCTTCGCAACTCATCCACTATAAAAAAAAGTGACCATCATACCCTTCAACACAACCTCAGCTACTGCAGTGACCACTCCTTCCCCTAGTTCTTCTCTGCAAGATCTACAAAACCAACCCTTGTGGGTGTGTGTGGAGAACATGTGCCTAAAACGCAAATCGTCTTTTTCTGCCAAATCTTTGTGGTGTATTGTGTCATCGGTGCTGCCATTGCCAATTTGAGTTTGCAACAAGGAGACAAACAATTGTGGACCATTTTATTTAGCAGTTGTATTGGTTACCTTCTTCCCAATCCATCCCTGAAATACTCTTCTAACTGGAACAACAACGGGAGTCCTGCGTCCAACGTTAGTCCCCCTTCCAACAGTCACCCTAACCATCTTCTTTTAGACACTCCTCTAACTTCCAGCGACTCCTACAACACTAGAACTCTAGAATTATGAACAACCAATTTTACTTAACGTTACCCAGTGACAGTTCTAGGGAGGTGTTTCCCAATAACACTTTGTGCTGTTACACGGCCAAATTACCTCAGGCCATCCAATTGGATCATGAAGCCCATTGGGAAGTGGCTTTAGTAGCAATGATTCACCCTACACAAATCAAAAACATCGTTGAAAATGAAAAAACTTTTACGGTAGAAGTTTATGACGAACAAGTGCAACAACACTTAGATGAACGCAGCAGTGTAACTGACTCTATGAAATCACAAGACCCCAAAACTAAACGAACCACTTATCGGTTGCAAATTCACCCAGGCTATTATTTTAGTGGTCAACATTTGGTGAACGCTATTTGCTGACAGGTTCTATGCCATGTTTGGTAAAGTCTTGGAGAAAACCAGAAAAGTGTCACGATCGATTCCCACAAAATAGCTCGTCGCCTAATGATGAAATTTTCAGAGGACAAAGTATTGGTCATTTTGTCCTGAATTGTATGACATTTTGGGTGGAGACCGGAAGTTGATCAAGATTACAAACGAAATACCAGCCGTGACCAGTAACTCGGATTTTACGAAATATTTTCGATTCCCTGTAGAAATGAACCAAGAACTGAATTTGATTTTTGTGTACTCCGATGTGGCGGAGTACAACGTGGTGGGACACACCTCCGTACCGTTACTGTGTGTCATTCCTTTCAAAGTGGATTCTGCCACGAACGCTGACAAGGAACGTGGAAACACCTATCACGTTCACCGCGAATTAGTACATCCTCACTATTTGCCCGTCAGTAAGTCGAAGTTCTACACTATCAACATTACTATAAAAGGAGATCTGGGACAAAATATTCCATTCACCAAAGGGAAAGTCACAGTGAAACTCCATTTTCGAAAACGATTCCTCTAACCTTTTGTCAGTCATGTATCATGTGTACCAAGGAGTCGCTCGACAGCGAGGACATGGTTTAGGTGATATGCTCAAATCTGCCTTTCGTACAGTGGCTCCCATTTTGAAACCGATGGTGACACGGGGATTACACGCCTTGAAAGATGCCGCGTTGACGCAAGGTAAAGAATTTCTCCAAAATGTCATCATTGACAAACAAAATCCCAAAGAAGCTTTCTTGAGAGCTGGCAAACATGTCTTGCTTCAAACGGGTAAAGACATTTTGGGCCGGCGAGAAACTCCTATAAATGCCCTGGGCGATGCCGAATCAAGCATTCCTGCTTCCCTGACGTCACAGCAGGAACAAGGCAGAAAAATACGACGAAGACACCCCTTCAGAGGACTTCACACCCCTAGAGCTAGAAAGACTAAGAAAAGAAAACCCTTCCGAGACTTAGACGTTTTTGATTATTAAATCAGAGAAAATGATGCACCGAAAGTCTTGTGCTTGTTCCAGGTCGCAACTGGATCTGTTTGCCATGCCACCCACCATGATGACGATGCAAGAATCCCAATGGGTCGAATTTCATCCCGTCTCCTCTTTGACGGATTCAGCTCCCATCGAGTTTGAAATCAAAGGACAACCCGAAGATTACATCGATCTGAATAGCAATTACTTGTACCTGAAACTCAAAGTGATCAAAACCGACAACACAAATCCGGGTGTCGATCCCAGAGTAGCTCCCGTCAACAATTTCATGCATTTCTTGTTCAGCGAAGTGGATTTGTACTTGAATAACAAACTGGTTAGCAGCAGCATGGATACTTACCCTTACCGAGCGTACCTGCAAAATCTCTTGACGTACGGAAAAGAGGCCAAGAACACTCATCTGGATGCTTGTGTGGTATGGAAACCTGACACCGCAGGTGAAGACACTTTTAAAATACACAGCCCTGACAGCTGATGACAGTCGTCACAATGTGGGTTTTAACGACCGTCGAAAGAAAATCCTGCAAGGTCGTAGTTTACAACTGATGGATCGTTTGCATTTGGACATGTGGTTGCAAGACAGTATTTGTATTTGCTCAATGGAGTGGATATTCGCCTGAGACTCAATCGCAGCAGTGTAGCTTTCCATTTCATGACTCATAACAATGAGTACAAAACCATCATTCAAGAAGCCAGACGTTACGTGCGCCGCGTAGAAGTGTTACCTAAAGCGGGAAACGACATCAGTCACACATTGAGCAGATCGACCGCCAAGTATCCGATACAACGTGTAGAAATGAAAACGTTCACTATTGCTGCTGGACTCCGATCCAAGATCGAAGATCATCTGTTCCAAGGACAGTTACCCAAATGTTTAATCGTTGGCATCGTCAGCAATGCAGCCCTCAACGGAGCCCACGATCAAAATCCTTTCCAGTTTAAGCACTACAGAGTGTCGAAGATCGAAGTCAGTCGCGATGGCAAGACTTTGTGTACCAGACCCTTCGAACCTAACTTTGCCCAGAAGAATTACTCGAGATCGTACTTGTCCCTGTACGAAGCTACCGGACAACTAGGAACCAACACCAGTCACGGTATTTCGTACGAAGATTATGTAGGAGGTTACACTTTGTGGGCCTTTGATTTCACTCCAGACCAAGGCAGCGACGAGGGACATTTCCACCCTATTAAATCTGGTCAACTGCGTGTGGAACTTCAGTTTGCAGAAGCTCTCACCGAGACGGTCAACGTCATCTTGTATGCTGAATTCGACAATACCATAGAAATCAACAGTTTGAGAGAAGTCATTCTAGACGATTAGAAACAATGGAAGACTCCTATCCCTCATTCAACGGTAGAGAATCTTTGGAAATGGAATGGGAGGATAGCGTGATAACAGAACCCCAAGACCAAGACAAAGAGGACGAGGTAGTAGTCAAGTCCAGATGGCCAGAACAAGAACAACATTTAGTGTCCTGTTTTGCTAAACACCTGGCGGATACAATTACGGAATTGAGTAAGAGAGATTGCTATGGATGTCAAAACGATCATCCCAGTCAAATTCAGCACAATGAATGTTTGATGATGAGTTAAGAAGAAAAATTGGACGAGTATCTGGACGAGGCTTGGAGTCTCATCTCGGAAAAAGCAGTGTTGCATGAGTGGTATAAAAGCTTGCGTGATCATTCCTGCCCTCCATTGATTACTCTGGAGATCTATCGCATCGAAGCTCTCTTAGCCCAGAGTTTTGGGAGACAAGGCGAAGAAACGGTTACTTGACAGAGCGTTTCAAACAAAACGTCAGAATTGAATTGATGACTTATCATTACCTGTGAAAAGAAAAACAACAAAAAATACAAAAAAATGGATACCTAGGAACTTTATTACCTTTTCAACAATAGTTCCTATACTGCTTCTTGGAATCCTTTCGTATGCGCTAAAGATGAACTACCTCATCGCAAACCTCAAAACCATCAAGCTTATGTCATCAACACGGAAGAAAGTCATCTCCCAGGAACTCATTGGGTTGCCGTCTACTTCCCTCAAGAGGATTGTGTGTAGTATTTTGATTCGTATGGATTACCCCCTATGGAAGACGATATCATCGACTTTATGAGAAGAAATGCCCAGACGACACGATACAATAATGTGAAATTACAAGGCACAGATTCCATGGTGTGTGGAACATATTGTGTATATTTTCTTCATCATCGCAGTCTTGGATATCCTTTAGAACATTTAGTGACTTAGTTTGATCGCCACTCTTCTAGAAACGATGAGAAAGTAGATCAATGGTTTTATAACCATTATGGCTATCTTTTGTCTTTAGCTAGGAAATGTAGTGTACATCAATGGCCTCATGACTTCCATCAATGGAAATCTCACATGATTTCACAACGTTGTCAACCTTGTCAAAAATAATTTGTTTGATGTTATTGTTACTTGTTAATTGTTAGTAGTTGATTGTTTGTTTGAAGAAAAAAATGTTGTGTTTTAAAAAACATGTGTCTGTCGTTTGTTTTCAAAAAAAGACTGTGATTATATGCTCTTTGACTGTCTCTCTATCCCTCACCATGACATTCGCTATCATAGCGTTCCGACACTAAAACCAAGTTGAGATGCTTTCTATCGCGTCCGCGTTTGAACCATATAAAGCTGGTTGGCCTCCAGTCTGGCCATCCACTGTTGACTCGTCAACCTGTGAAGATGCCTTCCAGACTAGCCAAGCTGAGCGAGGCTTACGTCAATTTACATCGTGTCAGGCTAAACCTGATACCGAAGCCTGAACAGATAGAGAATGTCAGAATGTTAGCAATAGCCCAAGACCTGGTAGAAGAGGTCTTCAGAGAGGAAATCAAGAAAGAACAAGAAGAATGGACAGAGAAGTACAGACTTCAGAAGCAGAGAGAACAGCAACAACAACAGCGGCAGCAACAGCAGCAGCAGCAAGAACCAGACAGAGGTTTTGTCGACTGCGTGTGGACACCAAAGAGTTCTCCTTCTTTTTCCGCAGAAGACCTGATAGAAGAGGTCTTTAGAGAAGAAATTAAAAAGGAACAAGAAGAGTGGACATAGAAGTAAAGACTTCAGAAGCAGCAGCAACACTAACAGCAGGAGCAAAAATAACAGCAGCAGGAGCCAGAAAGAGGCTTTTTGGACGGTAGACTGGACAGCAAGGAGTTCTCCTTCTCCTTCCGAAGAAGCAGACTCTATCCTGTGGGAGCGTGTGTGTGTGTGTGTGTGTGTGTGTGTGTGTGTGTGTGTGTGTGTGATTTGGATTTTTAACATAGCTTTAACAATTTTTCAGTCATATCGCTACGATGTCTGCAGTGTGTCAGTTTATAGTGATGTCTAGCACTGGGGCATCATGCCGCAGACATGTAGCATGATGTCCCACCCAGTCACATTATCCTGATAGCAGGCCGACCAGTCCTAACACTAACCTCTTAATGCTGAGCGCCAAGCGAGGCATCTGTTATCCTGGACAAAATCCTAGACGTTAAGAGAGATTGCTAAAACTCTTAACAAACAAAACAGCCTTTTCAAGGTTGCCCCATAAATCTAGAAAAGAGATACTACTATATTGCCAAATTTATCTGTATTTCTGTGTTGGCCTGTGAGTGAGTTTGTAAGTGATGGAATAGATGTGTGTCGATAAACACTTCGTTTCCCTGACTTTGTAAGACAGTGCGTGCGCGCGCGCGCGCGTGTGTGTGTGTGTGTGTGTGTGTGTTTAGGGTTATATGTCTGGATGGTAATAAAGTGTGTTTCTGGGAGAAAAGTGGAAGTGAGTGTTTCTTTTAGGTCCGCGCGTTCCATGCTTCTCATTGTGGTGTGGGCATTATTATAACTAAGCTTTAAAAGATCTTCACAACACAAAACCTAAAAAGAACACGCCAACAACCATTCGAACTCCAGCACCATCAAGCAGACAACAGGAACCACAACGCCCCCAACCTACCCAACAAAGGCCCTGTGCTAACAAGGGAGAAAAAACCCCTCAGTATAAAAACAACAATAGACCAGCACTACTCCCAACACCGCCAATTACATTAGCACCAACACCACCAACCAAGGTACACCCAACGAGACAACGAACACACGACACGCGACAACACCCTGACAACCAACGACAACAAGGAACCCAACACCGAAACCAAGAAGTGTTACAACACCACACTACCCAACACCAACACTTCCGGCGACAGACGCGACCAACAAAGAAGAAGGATGCACAAAATTATGACACTGAACAATCAACAAAGAAGGAGAAACAAAAAAACAACTGATACCATTACCTCAACCCTCATAACCCAATATTTACGAGAAATAAGGAACGAACTAAAACAAAAAACCCACCAAGACCAAATCAGGAAGGAGGACTTCTGCCGGTCCCTACAAGATCTACTGGAGAAAATTCACTCCCCAACCAATTAATAGCTGCACAAGTAGCAATCATCATGTAAATACCAACGACACAATTATGGAACACGACCAAAACAGACCGAGAAATACCAACTATACTAACAATGGTTCACAATTCATCATATGGCAGTGGAACTGCAGGGGACTAATTGCAAGCCAGGGAGAACTTCAATCAGCCATCAGTGCAGAAAACAACAAACCGGATATCCTATGGCTACAAGAAACCCACCTAAATTAGAATAAAACAACACCGAAAATTAAAGGATACGACCTCAGCTTCCACAAATACAGGACCGACGGGAAAAAAGGAGGAGGTATCGCCATATACATACACAACACTCTCAACAACATCACAGAAATCAATAACACTACGATCCCTACCACCAACACAATCGAACATCAAGGAATTATGCTCACAATCGGCCGGAAAAAGATCACCATCTACAACATATCCCTCCCAGGGAACACCAACACCAACCCCTCTCAGGAACTTGCCCAAATGCTCGAAGACAAAGGTAACAACAGCATTTTCTGCGAAGATTTCAACGCTCACAACATAGACTGGGGAAGCGACCATACAGACACCAGAGGGAAAAACATCGACAAATACGCCAGAACCAACCAAATGATAATACTCAAACACAGGCACCCCCACTAGGATAAACCCGGCCAACGGAAAATGTTCAGCCATAAACCTCACCATAGCGACACCACTCATTGCTCAGATCACTGAATGGGAGGTCATGCAACAAAGTACACTTGGTAGCGACCATTTCCCTATCTGCACAACAGTTTACCTACACAACCCTAAGGAGCAACAAACCAGCATACCAAATTGGAAAACTAATAAGGCAGACTGGGACACCTTCCAGACCATCCTAAGGACAAAACATATAGAGGACCTACAAAGTGCTGACACAACCCTTTACTACAACAACATTACTCAAGCAATCAACGACGCTGCACAGGAAAGTATACCTAAAACAAGTGGAAAAACAGGAAAAAAACGACCATCCCATGGTGGAATGAAGATTGCAAATCAGCCCTAAAAGCAAAAAAGAAAGCACTAAATCGCTTCCTACATACCAAACTCTCCACCGACTTCATCACCTACAAACAAATGGAAGCCAAAGCAAGAAGAACAATTAAACAAGCCAAAAAGCCTCTTGGCAAACTTACTGCTCAACACTCAATCACTCCACTCCCACGAAAGAAGTCTGGAACAAAATCAAAGCCATGAAAGGTAAGACCCCCAAAACAACATCCCAGATAACAGGAGCAGAAACTAACAAAGAAAAGGCCGAACAATTA
>JAECUM010020279.1:0-16087 GCA_016617855.1 Megalonaias nervosa | reverse complement strand
ATATATATATATATATATATATATATATATATATATATATATATTCTTACGTGACAAGGGCTCGTACTCAGTAACAAAGAGAAGAGTGAAAGCCAACAAGCTTTGCATATTATAAGAAAATAATTTATTTCCCTAGAAAACAATGTAAAAATTTGAAATAAGACTTACAGTTTGTGAATATAATCCAAAACGCTATCCTAAGAATGAAAAATACAAGTCATATCACTAAACAGTTCTAATAAAATCCAGGTTCGAATCCCGACGACGTTCCAATATGGAGGCGATGACGTCAGATGATGTCTGTCCTTATGATAACAGATCTTCAATTGAATCACAGTTTATGTTTCCGTATAGAATGCCAGAATAAATTTCCAATTGAATTCGTTTCACAAAGAACTTTTTATAAAAAGTACACTTGTTTGGTCTTCTAGAGAATGAATTATTAAATCCAAAACAAATGAAAATCAAACTTCAAAACAATCTGACAACAATAAAAAATACACCTTGTTCCTTCAAGATGTTAAAAACGACTCTCAGAAAGATATTAAGAATGCGTATTTAAAACCCCCAAAAAACATCATTTCAAGTCTCGCGAGATGGGTCATGTGGTCTCTTACTACAAGACATTTATCACGTACGCCAGAGTAACCGCAATTAAGAACCAATAATAAAAAACGTTGTTGACACATGGTGATCATGCAAGCAAAGTATGACCCTAATACTGACCAATCATTTTAACTTACTGTTACGAACTTCCCAACCCAAGACGAACTAGGTTAACTAAAACTAGTGCTTCTGTAATAGGTTGTACGTTCTAAATAAACAGAATTTACTGAAAGAAATATCTAATCCCATGAAAAATAATCATTACAATAAAATGTAATGAAACAAAATTAAAATAAAAAAGAATTTAAAATTAACACACAAAGAATTAAATTACATATACGTAACACTTCCCCCCATAAAGAAAAAGAAAGATCTATATAAAAAAGCTTTCTTTTTGCCATGTGTAAATTATACATGAGGTAAAATAAAATTACATAAAAAAATTCTTATGAATTATATAAACTGTATATGAAATAATATTTCTATACACGGGAAAGTGCATCTGCAATCAAATTGTCTTTTCCTTTGATGTGCCTGATGTTGAGATTATACTCTTGCTAAAACAAACTCCACCTTAATAATCTTTGATTTTATTTTTCATCTTGTCGATCAAAGTAAGGGGGTTGTGATCACTAAACACAACAACCGGAGAAGGAGCTGAGCTAATGTAAACTTCAAAATGCTGTAATGCTAATATTAAAGCCAAACATTCCTTCTCGATTGTTGGGTAGTTTCTTTAGTGCTTATTTAATGTCTTTGAGAAATAGCACACTGGATGATCAACACCATTTCTGTCTTCTTGAATCAATACTGCTCCAACCGCAACATCACTTGCATCCACAGACAATTTAAATGGCTGACTGAAATCTGGAGCTGTAAGAACGGTCGCACTTCTGAGTATGGCCTTTAAAATATCAAAAGCTTCCTGACATTTCTCAGTCCAAAGAAACTTGTTTTTCTTACTTAACAAGTTTGTCAAAGGTTCAGCAATATTAGAAAAATTAGATCAAAACTTTCGATAGTATCCGGACATACCCAAAATCGCATCAGTTGCTTTTAACTGACAGGCACAGGAAAATCAGAGATAGCTTTGACCTTAGCATCTATAGGTTTAACTTGACCGTGTCCCACAATATGTCCTAGAAAAGTTACACAAGCACGGCAAAACTCACTTTTAGATAAATTGATTGTCAAATTTGCATCAGTGAGTCTGTCAAAGAATTTCCGAATCGTGGCTAGATGTTCGTTCCAGGTGTCGTTGTAGGTGATGACATCATCAATATAAGCATCACAATTATCTAGACCAGAGGTAATCATATTCATCAAGCGTTGAAAGGTACTTGGAGAACCCTTCATCCCGAACGACATTACTTTATATTGATAGAGTACATCTGGAGTCACAAATGCCGAAATTTTCCTTTCGCACTTTCCGTAAGTGGAATTTGCCAAAATCCTTTCAGAAGGTCAAATTTGGTGACGTACTTGGCATTTCCAATTTTATCAATACAATCATCGATTCTTGGTAATGGAAATGAATCTGTTTTTGTCACACTGTTTACTTTCCTATAATCAGTGCACATTCGGAAAGTTTTATCCGATTTCGGAACAAGTATACATGGTGAACTCCAATCACTTTTACTGGGCTCCATGAAATCGTTCTCCAGCAAATATTGAATTTCCTTTTTCAAGTATTCCTGTTTGAGAGGGTTCATCCTGTATGGGTGTTGTTTCCCAGGTTTTGAATCTACAATTTCAACGTCATGAAAAATTTTGTTTGTCCTCGTATGAATATCCGGAAACAAGTGCTCATATTCCAATAATAACTGTTTTAGTTCATTCTTTTCTTGTTGTTGCAAATGTAAAAGTTTCTGGTCAGATTTTCCATGATTTCCGAATTCCGAAGATTTGTTGCTCCAAGATCAACGTTGTCCAATTGAATTTCTTCACATAAATCCTCAGTTTGTGGGACAGGTACAACTAAATTAACTGTATGATTTACTTGGCTATCTCTCAATATAGTAGTTCTCCATTAATTTATTTAGATCAGAGTACTATAATTATAATTTAACTCATTCATTTTCGTCTTTACTCTATAAGGGTCGTAAAATCTAATTTGAAGAAAATTTTGAAGAATGAGCAAGAGAGAATGATCTCTATTACAAAACTAAAATATTCTCTCAAGTAAAGTTTTGTGAAACCATAGTTTCACTTTTGACTTGAATTGTCGAGTACCAAATTCAAGCATAACAAGCTGGAACATTCCAGACATGAAATGTGACCTTTGATCTGATTGAACAGATTTGGGAAGGCCAAATTGAGTAGAAAACTTTATCAAAGCTTTTACTATAATATTCCTCAGAGGAATTGCCTCTGGGAATTTTGTTGACGCACACGTAATGGTCAACAAATATTGGTTGCCTGACTTGGTCTTAGGTAAGGGCCCAACACAATCTACCATAATTCTGCTAAATGGTTCGTCAAATGCAGGATCTGGTTGCAGATGAGCCTTAGGTATCTTCTGATTTGGTTTTCCTACCATTTGACAAGTATGACAAGATCTACAAAATCTACAAACATCACTTTTGATTTTTGGCCAATAAAAGTGAGTCATGATTTTGAGATAAGTTTTATTTATCCCTAAATGACCAGTCAGAGGAGTTCCATGGGCCAAACTTAGTATTTCCTATCTGTAAGATTTTGGAACTACAATCTGATAGTTCACTGACCACTCGTGACTTGCAATTACCTCGGGAGGTCTCCATTTTCTCATAAAAATTCCATTTTTAATGACATAACAGACAGGTACTTCAGTGGCTTCAGTTCCACTAATAGCCGCCTGAAACAAACAGGAGATCTCAGGATCTTTTTCCTGTTCGACGACAAGTGATTGTCGTTTATCACCCTGATCAGATAGAAGAGAATGAGTGGTTAAAAGAGGATCACTGTGATCAATACCTCTTGATTGATCCAAAATTAGAAGTGAAAGTGACCTCATGATAAACCTGACCAATACACGTGTCAGCTAAAGGAATACTTTCCTTATCAAAATCATTCTCAAGAGCTTTCTTTGCCATAGCTCTGGGAACTGCACAAGCTGGGTATAACTCAGGGTATTCTCTTTCAATAGGATCAACTTTCTGACCCAAAGAAGGGTTGTCAGTTACAAGTGGATTAACCACAACCTTGTCGCCAGCTAGGTCGTTGCCTAGCAACAAATGAATGCCCTAAACGGATAAATTAGACACTATGCCGACTGTTACAGGTCCTGAAACTAAGTCTGATGACAAATTTACAGAATGGAGAGGAATGTTAACAAAGCCGCACTCTACTCCAAGAATGAGAACACTCTCATTAGAACAGGACTTCTCAGAAGAAGGGAAAATACCACACACTAAAAGACTTTGAGAAGCTCCTGTATCCCTCAAAATTTTAATAGGGATACGATTGGCCGAAGCACCCAAGAGTGATATAGAACCTTTTGACATGAATGATTCATAATTCTCCATAATAAAATCAGACTGGGGTTTATTTGACCCAACAAATGTATTGCTTTCAATACATGACTGCGACCTTGACCTCTTAGAAATAAGAGCATTTGGGATAGGTCTATCTTGATTCTGACGCTTATATTTCAATTTGAAGCAACCAGAAATGACGTGTCCGTTTTTCTTGCAATAGGTACATGTAGGCAGAGACAAGGATTTTGAATCAAGTCTGTCAGAAGCTTGATTTTTAGACGTTGTGCCAGATTGAGTTTTAGGAGGAGTCGTATTAGGCTGAGATACCTTTTTACCAGTAGACTGCTGAGTGAAAGTTTTGCTTACAACAGGAACTTTATGAGTTAAGGAGTACTTATCAGCAGCAAGAGCGGCATTTTCCAAGGTTTCATTCTAGTGCTCTTCAAGATGATTCTTAATGTCACTAGGGACACAGTTCTTAAACTCTTCAAGTAACACAAGTTGTTTGATATTTTCATAATCATGTTCAATTTTCTGAGCTAAGCACCATCTCTCAAATAACTGTTCTTTTTCTCTTGCAAATTCAACATAAGTTTGTCCAGATTCTTTTTTATAGTTTCAGAATTTTTGCCGATAAGCCTCAGGGACTAACGCGTAACCCCTTAAGTTGCACTCCTTAACCAAATCGTAGTCAGAACTTTGTTGTCCTGACATTGAATGGTAAATATCACTAGCTTTACCTTATTAGTACACATTGTAGTAACTGAGTCCAATACTCCCTTGGCCATTTCAGATTTTCTGCAACTTTTTCAAAACGAGGAAAATATTTGTCTACTTCTTTTTCTCTAAAAGAGGGCATTGACCTGATATTTCTTGTAATGTCAAAACTTGAATTTGTATGTAAAGTTGGATCGTGCTTTTCACTTGCCAGCTCCATTTCTTTCATTTAATTTGAAATTCCCTCTCTCTCTCCTCTTTCTCAAATTGTAACTTCATTTGTTTATCATTCTCTCTTTCCTGTCTCTCTCCCTCTCTCTCCTCTTTCTCAAATTGTAATTGTTTATCTTTCTCTCTTTCCTGTCTCTCTCTCCTCTTTCTCAAATTGTAATTGTTTATCTTTCTCCCTCTCCCGTCTCTCTCTCTCCTTCTCTTCAAATTGTAACTGTAATTGTTTCTCTCTCTCTTCTTTCTGAAGCTCGAGCTTCCTTAACTCCAGTTCCATTTTGTATTTCATTTTTAATTCCTTTAGTTTTATGTCAGAGTCTGATACCAACTTACTGACCGAAGCCAAAACACTTTTATCGAAAACATTCTTGTCTACCAAATCTTGAATCAAAATGTTTTTAATTTCTTGCTTCGTTAAGGAAGCTTTCGCCCCAGAAAGATCATATTTTCTGGCCAGTTCAAGCAACACATCTTTTTTCAAACTATCCAACTGCTCCTGAGTTGGACTAGAAAGAAACGTTTCCACTTTTGATGACATTGTGAATGATGAAAGCCTGTTGTTTTCACTAAAAATTTCAAACAAAATATGAAATAGAACTTGGGATTTAAAAACTAGGGGAATTTAAATTTCAAAAAAAAGAAATTTCTAAAACATTTTAGCCAAATTCAAATATCCCGGACGAGCCCCCAAATTTCCTTGTTACGTGACAAGGGCTCGTACTCAGTAACAAAGAAAAGAGTGAAAGCCAACAAGCTTTGTATATTATAAGAAAATAATTTATTTCCCTAGAAAACAATGTAAAAATTTGAAATAGGACTTATGGTTTGTGAATATAATCCAAAACGCTATCCTAAGAATGAAAAATACAAGTCCTATCACTAAACAGTTCTAATAAAATCCAGGTTCGAATCCCGACGACGTTCCAATATGGAGGCGATGACGTCAGATGATGTCTGTCCTTATGATAACAGATCTTCAATTGAATCACAGTTTATGTTTCCGTATAGAATGCCAGAATAAATTTCCAATTGAATTGCTTTCTCCCAGAACTTTTTATAAAAAAGTACACTTGTTTAGTCGTCTAGAGAATGAATTATTAAATCCAAAACAAATGAAAATCAAACTTCAAAACAATCTGACAACAATAAAAAATACACCTTGTTCCTTCAAGATGTTAAAAACGACTCTCAGAAAGATATTAAGAATGCGTATTTAAACCCCATTAAAACATCATTTCAAGTCTCGCGAGATGGGTCATGTGGTCTCTTACTACAAGACATTTATCACGTACGCCAGTGTAGCCGCAATTAAGAACCAGTAATAAAAAACGTTGTTGACACATGGTGATCATGCAAGCAAAGTATGACCCTGATACTGACCAATCATTTTAACTTACTGTTACGAACTTCCCAACCCAAGACGAACTAGGTTAACTAAAACTAGTGCTTCTGTAATAGGTTGTACGTTCTAAATAAACAGAATTTACTGAAAGAAATATCTAATCCCATGAAAAATAATCATTACAATAAAATGTAATGAAACAAAATTAAAATAAAAAAGAATTTTAAATTAACACACAAGGAATTAAGTTACATATACGTAACAATATATATATATATATATATATATATATATATATATATATATATATATATATATATATATATATATATATATATATATATATATATATATATATATATATATATATATATATATATATATATATATATATAATTTATTATTTTGGATAAATGAGAAATGCACACTAATTTCAGATAAAAGAGAACGCGATAATGTAATGTTATAGGTCCGGCTATATCAGAAAATCAATGTCTGAAGTGGGACTGAGTGAAGTATGATGTTCGGTCATTTTACCTTTACTACCACACTTTCTTGGCGCAATTTCAGCTAATTCTAGATAGATCTCTGTTGTCTCCGCTTTTATAAAAAGTTTCCTTTCTGAGAAAGTCATGAGGTTAATTTTTCAAGCTTATAATCTAAACAGTGCAAACTTTGTACGGCATGCTTTCAAAAACATATTAGAGAGATCAAACAAATTAGGTGTAGTGTTATGAACGTGATTTTAAGTTGTTTTTTTTATAATTAAATTGTTATAAAGTTCATAACTTCAGGCTAAAAAACGCTTATTTTCTTATTAATAATTCTAATCTTTCTTTTCCAAAAATACTTTTTACCTTCTCTTTCAGTTTTCAATATCATCTAGAGTGTACTCATACTTTTGTTGTTGTTGATATTTTCAAATTAGTACCAAACGAGAGTATAGTGTTTCATAATATTTCTTAGTTTATTTACTGACCTTATATACACTTGGTGACAGAAAGATAATTGCTAAATTTTCAATACGTTCTATGATTCATATTACATTAAATTGTAAGTTTGCAAAGAGGTACAATCATAAATTGATCTGACTTATACCCCATTGCAATATTTATTTCAATCTCATAACACGTTTATCTGAAAGTGAAAGTTCTGATTTGAACGATGTATTAGCCTCCAAAGAAATCTTTACTTCTTTCTGTTTAACTCTCTCAAGATATCAACCAAAATTAGTTCAAACGCTGCATCGGTCACAGCATTCTGGTTTTTGAATCATTGTATGCACATAGCTCGAAGTATCCACGTCACGATTCAAACCTGTTAAAAGCTATAGGGGATTTATCCTAGGGTCTTGGGACGTCCTATTTAATGTAAGGAATTATCCAGTACATCGTTTTCTGATCCATATTAATTTATTTATTAATCAACAACAATAATCTTTTATTACTACATCTTAAAGGCGTTGTATTCCCATTTATAGAGACATGGATGCCAAACTGGAAATATTAACAGAAGACAATTTTGCCTATAATATAATAATGCTGAATATTCTGCAAAAAAGAAATAAAAATATAGTCTTAAATTATCGAACTTAATTCTAGATTATGTGTGGAAAGTATTTCAAAACTATACATTTTAGAGTTAAAACAATGTAAGGAAATTAACAAATCTGTAGCTGTGTTAGTAATGCATTTCAGTAGTATTATGTATAGGTGAAATAATTAAGCAAGAGGTAAAAAAAAAATAAAAGAAAAAACATTGTGAACATAAGAATGGCTCCCCCTCCAACCGGAGTATACTAGTAAAGAACTATATTATTAGTTCTTTAAAACAAACCAGAGCACGTATTATCTTTATTATTTCTTCATACTGTACATAACAGACTTGCTTTATATATATGCATACACTAGTATTAATACTGCGTCTTGTGGATGTCCCAAGTCAGTATGCTATCTAAATTTCCTTATCATTTTCTGTATTTACAGGTTTACATTATAATATTACTTGCGTCAAACAACAGTTGCATTTAAATCGTTTGATATATCCCACATGAAACACTATACAGTGACGTTTACATACATACCATTGGCGAGTAGAATCTAATTTATTACTGATAGGACAATGACTAGTTAGCACTAGTGGGTCATTAAAACATTTCTTCAAGTAAGTTAAAAGCGTGGCACTAAAAATCAAAGTCAGTAATATCTATATCTTTGTTTCAGCTTAAATGGTTAAACTGTAAGTTTCATCCATTTTGCTCACTCACTTCAAGTCAGTCTTTAACCCTCATTTTTGTTTGGTTTCAGTTCGTTTTTTTTTGTGGAGTGCTTCTTTAGCCAACCTGTACCGCTATACAATAATTTGAACTGGTATAGCAGTAAGATTTATTTTTTCCATTGCTTAACAGTAATGTGCTTTGTGTAACACCATTTGCCTATGAGGAAATAAGGCCATCTAGCAATGATGGGTATCGGCCTTCTAAGCGAGAATGAGGTCTATCAGTTTTTGAAAACTAAAATGTTTCAATCATATTTAGGTCTATTCCCAAATGTTTTGCAATAAAATTGCACAACATCATGTATTTTATTGTGGTTTTCCATCGATATAATTTTGTTGTCAAGATCATCTGGATTTTATACTCAGAAAGCTTCTCTCTTCTGATAAAAACTGGGCAAGTTTACTTTATAGAATATATACATGAATCACTTGTTTACAATCCTTTCAATGCCTATCAATCTTCTCTTTCAAAGTTTAATGAACATGATGAAACCTGTTTGCCAAATTATCGCACTTCTGACTTTAATCGCAAGTAGCCTTTGCATCATAGTTAAAGTTTTGGTTTAATCTGTAAAACAGACAAACGACTCCTAGAATTTATGTAATGGTATACTAAAGAATGGAAACCAAAATATGTTATTTATAGCTTTCGTACCTGTTTTTCAAATCCAGCTTTCGCCAAACTATATGCTCTTGGTGATTTCCAGTCCACATCGGTTACTTTGTATTCAATACACAAGACGAAATTTAAACGCAACAATAGAGATGAGTATTTCTACCGATAAATTGTAATAACATACTATTTCGAACGCTGTATGTCCGGTGATATACTATATGCCGCAAACTAAAACGTTTGCAAGGTTAATTCCTGAACAGAATATTTTAGAATGCTGTCAAATAAGAATATAAAATATACCTCCACATTAAAAAAAATCATTAAATTCTTTACTTGTTCCATTAGACACGAAAAAGGTTATCAAACATTCTAGAATATTAGATAAAAACACTAGCCAGTTTCTAAGTTAGGCATTCATATTCGATACGTACGACTGTGTAACTACTGATAACTGTATTTCAAACTTTACCACAAAATGAAGAGCTAACTATTTAAATGTGGCGATTGACCTATGAGACATTGCTGGTGGTATGTGTCATTCCGAGATATTGTTCGCAGGGCAGTGATCTATCTGAAACAGTTATGTTACAAGTGAGATAGTTTTCTATGAGGACAAAATGATCATTATATTTCATGGAATCTTATAATGATTCTACGAAGCGTGGATTTGTCATCAGTTTTTATAAGGCCTATAATGAATGAGTGCATCAGTTAAGAAGTTTATCATCTTACATTAATATTATATACCAACACTCTCTACAGCTTTATCGCAACGAAAATGGTCCACTGTTCCCATACATAACTATGGTTTTATGGGTCATCTTATCATCATCAGTGAGTAATAATCTCATTCAATTTGTCAGATACACTAGTGGATTCCCCCCTTAAAAAAGTCTTAACGAGAATTAAAATACAAAACTTGTAATAATCTTGGTTAACCGCTTTTGCAATACACATACCATAGGTAACCGACATGCAGATTGTTCGTCAGTTCACAAACGTTTGGTTACTAATTAGTGACACAGTAAGAGAATGCTTTGCCATTAGTATTTATAACGCGTTTTACAGGCGGACCAAGTTAGGCAGCCTGAGTACGAAATAACAACATTTGTAAATGTAAACAATGTATAAATGCCAATCATCTCTGACAATATCATTGTGGACTCCTCGTGCGTCTCAAAACATGCCCCACAGAACAGAGCTTTTCATGTACTATTAATGTACTTTCTAGCTTGAGTTAAGGCTTCTTTGACTTTCAAAGACGCAAAAGGTAATGTGTGCTAAGTTTTGGCCTTTATAGAAAAAACTAAATAATACTTTACTAAAACTTGTCTTAATTCCGGCATCTGTTATAGTTTGATAAAAAGTATAGAAACATGAAATGTACACATAATTAAACGCAAGAAATACACTTTTGAAAGTAGGTGTTTCATAAGCCTTTAAGTAATAGATTTACGTAGAGCTGCAAGGGTTTGTTTTCCAGATATACAGTGCATCGAAGTGTATATCTATCGTAATAATAATAATAATAATACCAATAATAATAATAATAATAATAATAATAATAATAATAATATCCGAGAACAGCAACAAATAAGAATAACTTTTAAAGACCCACTTTATTATTGGATCCTTCGCTATGTTACATGAACTTTTAATGGGTGACGAAATTATACCGAGTTGCCAACGCGCGTATTTACCATGGAGTAGCACAATTTCAGTATGGTAAAACTATTAATTAAATATGAATATCAATGGAGATGTTTTACATACGACGTACAGTACAACATGACAGTAAAGGTAAGTAATCTTTAGATTCAGTTTTGAAAAATGACAGCGTTACAACTAGTGTTGTAAACTTCAACAAACAATGTATTTCTACTGAATAAAAAGTGACAATTTAAAATGTACTTACGTTATTCTGAATTAAATCCCAAATACTCCAGACGTCCAAAATAATAGACTGCTACGAATGAATTCCTATATTGAATGATCTGATGTACCAATAATTTCGAATAGGTTGATGTACCAAAAGTCTTGGTGTATTACAATGACCTAATCCATAATGTCATTGAATTAATTTACAATAATTCCCAAATAGTGTTTCAGCCAAAACGTCATTGAGCACCGTGTGTTTCCAATGAATAATTTAAATAAGTGATTTCTATCAAATTATATCTGAACAAGACAAAAAGTTATTACATAGTCTAAAATTAAAACGGTAATTAATAATTCTTATTTGAAAACCAAAGACTAAAAAAAATGACCAGAATGTGAGTCAAAAGGTCTCTTCTAGAACACTCTGAGTTTGTAAATAAGGCTAGACCTTAAACTAAAATATTAGCAAACAAGTTATTTATAGCTTACAAAAATAGCAAAAAAAACCCCATGACAATAGTCAGGTAGGCCAAACTTCTACACTCAGTTACTGACAAAGGTAAAGCATACAGTACAAACTAAACGGCCAAGAAACGTTATTATTGCTCTAAGTTTACAATAATTAATTAGGGTAAACTTTTCACATATGATTTCAGAGTTGTAGTGCTGATAGTAGCAATATAGCATGGTGAAAAGACATAAATTTTGCACTTTGGGTTAAAAGTAATGCCTGCTCAAGAAATAAAAAAATCAAGTAATATATGGCCTAAAATCGATTATTTATACTTAAGTCAGGTAATCGATATTTTAGGAAGTCATTTTACTGCCGTTTAAATTGATCTGTTAAATAGCATGTGCAAAAGTCTGTTTTATTACAGCCTTTAGACTCGAAACAGTCTTTGCGGTACTTTTAACACAAAAGATATATCCCATACCGGTTCATTCATGGCTTGCGTTGTTTGACAGGTAATAAAAAACAAAGATATAAACACTGGTGTATCGAATATGGGCAATTGGGGCAAATCGCCCCGGGTGGCACATCTGCAAGGGCAACAAAACAGGGAAAAAAGAAACAATTACAAAGGGGATAAAAGAAAGGAAATGAAAAGGAAGGGAAAGATAGAGGGTAAAGGAGGTTACTATCCTGAAAACTTGTTGATGACGACCTTGATTTGCCGCTGCCCTATGGCGGTACCGGTATCATGTTTGATAGTACTCTCGATCTTTCACATGTCGACCAAACGTGTCAGATACTTTGTTATGTAAATATTAATGAAGGAGTGGTAGAGATCAAGAGTCTTTAATTTATTTTCTTTCGCCTTGACGGAAAGACAGCTGAAGCTGTAACGGATCAAATTCTGATAAAGCTTCAAGAGGATGGTCTAAATTTGTCAGACTGCAGAGGCCAGGCTATAATATTGCTGCAACTACAGCAGGGATTCAAAGTAAGGTTAAGCAGCTAATTTTGCAGTTAAACCATAAAGAAGTCTTTATTCCATGCACAAACCATAGCTTGAATTTAGCTGGAGTTGATGCAGCTTCTTTCAGGGCAATGCAGTAACATGTTTTGGCACTTTCAAAAAATTGTGTCGTATTTTTCTCTTCTTCCACTCTGCGAAGGGACCTTCTTCAGAAACATTTTTTAAAAAACGTTAAACGGATATGTCAAACTTGCTGGAGTGCAACACATGATGTTGTGGAGGCTGTGGCTTCACATCTTGTTGAAATTGTTGATTCACTGGGGGAGTTAAGAGCTGGCGGCGAATCAGAGACAGTTGAAACCATAGGTGATGCAGGAACAATACTAACTGGAACTTTGTCATACTCCTTCATATCATATCTGTATTTTTGGAATGCCGTACTGGAGGAGATAGACAAAACACAGAATCATCTACAAACAAAAGGTCTCGGAATGGGTGGTTTCGCAACTAAGATGAATCATCTAAGTATATAATTCAACGAAGATAGAGACAATCTAATTACGAAGGCCCAGACAACGTCTGCAAATATTTGAAAAGACAGTGATATAAGTACAGGGCATCATGTTCAAAAGAAACGTCGAATGCCTGGAGAAAAAGATAACGATGTTCAACTAATTTGGCAGCAAGAAATTAATCGCGAACACATAGAAATTGTCAATCATCTGCGTGCGGGAACTGAGTGTAAGTCTCAGCAGCTGCGTGAAATTAACCCTAAGTTCTGATTTCTCGCATGATTTGACCTTTTTATGATTCCTGCAAATAATGACGAATTTTATACTGTAAGTGCATTTCCTACTCAGCCGCACGACGAAGTTGATGCTGATGGTCTGTATTACGAAATCCGAGGCCTTCGTTGTCACATTTAGAGTTGTGAGGTAATTATAGGCAAGAAAGGTAAACACTGGGAAGCACTGGTACTTTTACAATGGAATGTCAGGTGCGGATACGCAGCATATCATCGAAACTATACCTTTGCACTACGCATATTGTAACAATGTGTGCAGCATAGCTAACTGCGAGAGGAGCTTTTCAAAACTCAAAGTAATTAAGATATATATCAAATCCACAATGAGCGAGGCACGGCTGACCAACTTGGCAATGCTGTCCATTGAAAGGTAGATTGGATGGGGTTGTGTGTGTTGGGGGGGGGAGGGCTGGTTTAAACTCGTGTTCTTTGCAATATTGAATTGTGAGCATGATAACATAAACAAGTATGAACTGATTTTTTTAGTATCCATATTGTGGAAATATTAGAATTATACCCTGAATGATGCCATTTCGATAAATTAATGTGATATTTCCCCAGTACAAATAAATACGTATGGAATTTGATCATAATTATTATGTTGGGATATGTTGACAATGATCGAGACAATTAAGTACAATGATCTTCTATCCAGGATACTCTGTTTAAGTCGGAAACAATAGTAAATAATATTTTATTGCACTTACATGTGTCTTGTGAACATGATAATTCGAACATGTATGACAATATTTGATTACCAAATTGGAGTTTCTCTGGAATATTAGAGCTAATTTCAATGATCATCAGTTCAAAAGAACTAAAGGACAAATCGGATGTGTATCGTTGATTGCAATAAATTCTTGTTTGTCAGTAGAGCATCAGTCCTTTTGAGGGGGTCTTGATAAATGCTATTAATAGATTTAAAGCTATTTTTTTTTTAAATTTTGCATTCAGAATGTTTCTACCTATAATGTCAACGTTTTACAACTAAAGTGGAAAGCACATACTTGCAACATATGGAAGGGTAACATTCTAAAATCATAAGAAAACTGAAGGGATGTGTTTGAAGCAAAGAGCTCTACCTAAGCAAGGCACAATGTATTTTAATCTCAAGGATTTTAGCACAGTGTTCATTAAACCTATGCTGCTTATTGTTCTCACCATTTAAGTATATATTGATGTGGGGTTTTGTTTCTTATTTGGGGTCTTTTATATTTATTTTGAGGGGGGACTTGATATTACTTAAACTTATAGTCTAAATCTATGGTTGGAAGTATTTCTTTTATCTTTTTGTACAAGATATTACATCATTGTTTCACTATGTCTTTGTTAGTTCTCATGTTTCAGCTATTCCTTTTATATGCATCTGACGAACATTTTGCCAGGTAGGAACAAAATACGTCTTGCATATGGACCAGGCCCATGGAAGGGGAAGTTGGAAGTATTTTATAACAGCCAGTGGGGTGGAGTATGTATGAAGTCATGGAACCAAAGAAATACAGATGTTGTCTGCCGAATGATGTTGTACAAGTATGTCAGGATTTTAAACAGTTTGCATGAAGGATAGAATATGTGTATCCAGCAAAAAGGCCTTGTATCACCTAAACCTTATTGTTCTGAATATTCGATATATGCTTATCGTTTGGGTTCAACTACTTTCCAAATGGCCGTTTAATGTTTCATGTTCTAAAGTGTCAAATTAGGAAAAAAAAACACTTTGTAAGGTCACTGTTAACTGTCTACACAGAGGAGTTCTGCATAATATTTCCTTCAATAAAATCTTTGTTCCATCAAAAATCTGTATGCATTATCTAAAATCCCATTATATCTCTTTATTTCTACTCTGATCATTTGGTACTCCATTGATTTTATTATTTGTTTGACCTATACCAAAAATCTATATAAACACACGGCAACCGTTGGTCTTTAATACAGTGTAATTTTCTCACATTTGTTCAATTTATTATTAAAAAATCTGTATTCATAATCTGCCTTCACGAAATAGTTGTTACCGTTAACGCAGGCATCAGTTGAAATTGTGTTGGTGTCTG
This sequence comes from Megalonaias nervosa, assembly GCA_016617855.1. Taxonomy (NCBI): domain Eukaryota; kingdom Metazoa; phylum Mollusca; class Bivalvia; order Unionida; family Unionidae; genus Megalonaias; species Megalonaias nervosa. The sequence continues at coordinate 688 of JAECUM010020279.1, read as the reverse complement.
TTTCGTTTTCTTTTCATTTTGAGTTTGTAATCCTTGATCTGCATAACACGATCATTTGCCGTTTCTAAAGGAGGTTTTCTAAGCCGCCATGTAATCTTTGTCCTCTGACATAAGCAATAACCTAGATAATCTCTTTTCTCCCACATCAACCAAATTTTATGAAACAAAAGTATGGCATAAATGATGTTGACAAATTGTGTACAGAAATAAGGCGGAAAAAATGATAAGTCCTCGAAAGTTCTACCTTTTGTAAATTAGACAAGGTCATTCACCTTTTAATACTGGAAGATAAATATGAAATTTTTAACATTGTACAATTATTAGAAATTCTGATTATTCATCGCTTTATATAAAATTATCAAGTTTTCGTAATTCATAATACGTTAACATGACAGATTCCTTACAATAAGTCTTAATGTTTCAGACGTCATAATATGAATATCAACTATTTTAATGTTATAACATATACAGTGTAAGAAAATCATAGCTATTCAATCATCTTCAAATACTTACATATACTGTAATACTTTCTTCTTAATACTGTAATTGCACCTGAAGTAATCCACTGGAGCAATTTTAAACAATATCTCTGGCATATTGTATGGTTCGCAAGATGCGGCAAATCAATCAATGTCAATCAGTTACCATCGTGTCTAATAGTTGCAGATACTCCCACTTTAGACTAAAA
>JAECUM010020278.1:0-61273 GCA_016617855.1 Megalonaias nervosa | reverse complement strand
CCTTATATGGCGTTTCCAAAAACAGCCGATATAAATTTAAAATCGTTAAATGAAATCTTAAATCTTTGCACGATCATACCTAGCTAAAACATTTATATCTCATTCAAATGATCACCACTCATTTCGATCGAAACCGATGGTACGGATATTTATCAATGCGAATTCTTTTGAAATATGTGTTTACCAAAGTAAATAGTACTTTATTGCCGTCATAGAAAATCTTAACATCGACTATTTCATTATTCCAGTTCATTTTTAAATGTATTTCAACCTTGTTGCAGGTAGCTCACTGTGATGATTGTATAGTTTGAACCTTTGCCTTTATAAGGAGTGGGCAATACGAAACCATGTTGTAGGTAGCTCACTGTGATGGTTGTACAGTTTGAATCTTCACCTTTGTAAGATTTAGGTGATCCTGACACTTAACACTTCAATAATGTATCCTTTGCAAGAAGCAATCAATTCAAGATGAAGGTGATCCCTATACGTAACACCTACATAATTTTTCCTGAAGAAAATATACTTCGATTCGTCACCATAAGGTAGATATGTCGATATATATATATATATAACGCTTTTCAGAGGCATCTTTCCCAATGGTCCATACGGTAATTAAAATTAAGGAGCGTCATTACTTATGCATGCACTGCAGACTGGGCGCCACAACATTTGAGGTAGAAGACGTCGCTACAAGTGTTGACTAAGGTGATCACCACTTCCAAATCAATGTAATAACATTCACCCAGCAGTGATAGCGTTTTGATTTTTCGCGCTCGATATCAGGGATGGCAACTCGTCCGAATGTATTGTGAAAGGGGTCCAATGGCTTAATGGGTGGGTGAGTGTGGCATAATCAGATATCAAGTATAGTATGTAATGTGTCAAAAGTTATATTATGTATTATTAACCTTAAAAACCTGTCATTTAAATGTTCAGGTGCAATCTATTTTACGGAAAATGCATTTATGTGAGCTACAATATTGTATTTGACGCGCAATACATATATTATGGAGCTATTGCTTTGTAATTATCTTTTCGCATGAAGACTAATCAAGATGCAACCAGCGTTACAATTTTTATATACATTTGGCCTTGCGCACAATGCACGTAACAAACATCAATATGCCAGGTAATAAGGGCTGCCATATTGGTCTTCTTCTAGTAAACAGGGTCCTTTAAGTGACAGTCATACCACATGCATACATGTAACCCGATGACTATCCATTGGCGCCCGCAGGATTTTTTGCCGGGGGGGGCAGGTCAGTCAGTCACGGCCGGAAGAGTTAGTATAGTAAGCAGTCTGCAACTAAGGCTAATATTTACTAAGCGTTTTGGACAGACCCTTGTAACATATTTTCAGCTTCATTTGCAGCATTAAACTTTTCGGAATTTATATATATATATACATATATATATATATATATATATATATATATATATATACATATATATATATATATATATATGCAGCATGATTTCCGGGGGTGGGTAGGTCACGTGACCCTTGACCTACGCTGCGGGCGCCCATGTAACTATTAAGTTTTCCTTATTGAATGTACAGCTGTGGTCAGTACTGATAATAGCAAAGAGAATTACAAAACATTCCTGAAATAATACTACAAAATGACTTGTTTGTTTACATTTTACTTCTTTTCATCTCATCTCTCCCCCCATGTACATCTCTAAGTATTATTAAGCCAAAGTTTATATCTTCAGGTGTCATCAGGTTTTCATTCCAAATACCCATCTAAAACTAATGAATAGTACTCGCTATTAGCTACGTATCCTAGACAAACTTTATGCGTATGCATAAACTGATGTATACTGAATTTGATTTCAAGTGTGCGGACTATTCTAGCTGTGTCATGCGTTTCTGCAAGTGTGTGAGACGACACTTCATGCAGAAAAAGAGCGTGAATCAATTTAAAAAAAGATTTCAAAAATTACAAAATGAACGGGTAAGATATTTAAGCAATTGCATACTTTACAAGATCGAACTTCGTTCAGATCTGGTGGATGTCGCGATTGTCACTAATCGTGAATGTTAACGTATAGCCCAAGATACTTAATGACGGTGAATTTGGCGTGTATTCATGTATATATATCCATATGGTTTGCTACACTGGATTGTATGCAGTGTCGAGTTGGCCACGTATAGGGAAAAAGTTGACACTTATTTGTACAATTAGTTATGTACATATGTTGCAACTCTATGGTTTTAAACTAAGTAAGAAGCAAAACGAACAAGTTTTGTAAAACTTAACAAATAATTTAATTATAAGCTGCAAAATGAAAATTTATGATGAACTTACAGTATTGTGAATTAAATCCAAAATAATCATAAAGCATTATATCACAATACCAAAAGAACAGAAGGTTCTGAATGAATTCCAGGTCCTGAATGTGCTGATGTACCATTAACCTTGCCTATTATGAAGTGTCAACAGCTTTGATGATCATAATGGCATTTTACAGAATGTCATTTAACAAATTTACAATAATCTCAAAATAATATTTTAGTCTATAGTCAACGAGCATTTTGTAATTCCAATGAATAATCTAAACAAATGATTACTCTCAGATTATATATAAATACAATATTAAATACATCTGCAGACTGATTTAAAAACAAAACCCACAGGAAATGGGAATGAATTTATTGTCCACTTCTTCGACCTAATGTACAGTACACCCTATGGCTCTATGTCGCAATGTTTTCCTACTCGATCTATGTCGCAATACCTTAAAGACACAATCTAGGTATACATAAAACATATTTGGTGGTTTATGTTAATTTGTGTGTGACATTTGAATACTGGATAAATTAGTTTTTATTGTTGTACAGTGTTGTCATTTACAAAAATATGGGTGCTTCAGAAACCAGGATACAAGAAGGCAGTTTAATATTGCTGGTCGTCTACATAAAGGGAAATTGTTTGAAATACGTGTGAGCAGTGCATATTATGGACTCTTCATTTCATAATGTTTGGGACGAAATTATGTAATTATCATTATTACCAAATATATGGTGCATTGTGTTATTGTCTTCATCATAAATGCTGCTTATGGCCAATACAGGCCTTCGTACCTTTTTAGAAACAACTGTCAAGGTTGTCCAGGACTGACTAGAATCCATTTTATGTGCAGAAAAACAGCTCATGTTCAATTTCTCCCGGTTTCATTCAGAATCCATTTCTCCTTTGCCACTACATGGATTATTAAGTGTCAGTGGCATTTCATTTTCACTACATACCGAACCATATTGCTGCACGCTGCCTCAAAGTCTGTTGACTAAAAGGTATGGAATTGTTTGTATTATAAGTTATTCTTTCACACAGTTACTGCTAAATGGTGCATGATACTTAACTGAAACAAATGTTGCATTCCTGTAATAATAATAATAATAATAATAATAATAATGACAATGCCTTTGATTGTAGATGAAATGCTGTTTAAGAACAGCGTTTCACATGGTAAATGTAAAACTGGTCACGATTTTGTGTTTTCTCATTTCAGTTGTTTGAACATTCTAATGTACTCTTTTGGACTGGTTGCATTATAGTGCCCTGGAAATGGACGATTTACAAATTCGTACCACACACACACACACACACACACACACACACACATATATAGTAATAATCCAAAGGGGTCTCTTTACTGTGCGAATTCAACTAAAAGTCACAGATTTCGAAGGACTTATCGACAACAATAGTTGTTTACTGGAAATTCCAACGCGTCCAGACTATAAATAATTTTTCCTCTAATCAATGCATTACCACAAATATCACAACTATACATTTACATCACAACTTCACAGTTGCCTGCCAACCTCACAACTGCATGGTTTCTCCTTATTACATTTCCGCAACGTAGCGCCAGTATTCACGCCGTGCAAATATACAACTCAAACACCAAAACACCAAATACAGAGAACTATTTTACCTGTTCTAGACTAAGTCAGTCAAATCATGATTTTAAGCCTCATTTCGCCTGTTGATCTGCACCATATTTACCACCATAGCAACAATATATATATATATATATATATATATATATATATATATATATAGAGAGAGAGAGAGAGAGAGAGAGAGAGAGAGAGAGAGAGAGAGAGAGAGAGACTATATTTCACTTGGAATTGACAATTTACAATCTAATCACATGTCATGGTTTTAAAATTATGCAGCTTGATTAACTTTGTATCAATTCTATGAGACAAGTACACATTAAATAGATTAAAAACCGTAGCCTAAAATAGCGTTATTCATGCATTACAACATCCATGCGTGTACACTCTTGTTTTCATTTTGGTAGGATTCGGCATTTAAAGCCATTCTTATAAACAATACTGATGTACATCCCTAAATAATGCATTCACTCTGACCTGATTGACTCTTCGTCTTGGTGACATTTCACCGCCTAGAAATATATCAAAGAAGTGATTCCACCACTCATTATGCGTAGACCACATGTTGGGTGTATTTATGACCTTTAGTGCTTTCTGCCTAGAAATAGGCAGGTAACCAATGAATAACGAGTTTCTTTGCTCATGCGTAAGTTATCCTTTTATAAGGGTCATGTTCTGTGCCAGGAATATCAATTAATTATTCTCCCAGTGTTGAAAAAAAAGACTATCTACCTGATATGAATTTAATATATATATATATATATATATATATATATATATATATATATATATATATATATATATATATATACACAGAGGCGGACTTACCATTAGGCAAAGGTCGGCAATTGCCTTAGGCCCCAAACTACCAAGGGCCCCGTAAAACGCCTCATAAACTTATGGTTACGATTTGTTGTCAAACTTTTCACCAATTAATTATATATCTAAACATCGATACGCTAAAATGCTATCCGAATGTTTAATTCGTGATGAGTATCTCCCCCGCAGTCCCCACTACATTGGACTATTCCATTATCCTACTGCGCATCTCTGTGTGTGTTTGTAAACAAATGGCACAGCTCACTCTCCCACTGATAGTAGCTACAGGTGAGATAAGTTTCTCATCACTGAAACTTATTAAAACGTACCTCAGGTCAACTATGTTACAGGACAGGCTGTCTGCACTTGCTGTTCTCTCCACTGAACATGAAGTCAGCAAGTCAATGGATATGGAATTAGTGATCACAAGATTTGCTGAGGCCAAGGCTCGCAAGGTCACCTTAGGAGCACAAGATAGAAGACAGAAGACCATCGCTGTGTGAAGACGGGTGACAAGTTACAAGTACATCTTTCTCAGATAAATAAGGACTGAAAAGGGGGAGAACAAGGGTTGTGGAGGGCCCCATGCCTGTGTTTGCCTTAGGCCTCAAAATGACTAAATCCGCCACTGTATATATATATATATATATAAGTTTAGTCAAGTAATTTTTTTATAGCTCATTAAAATAAACACGTTTACCGAAATAAAAATAAATAAAGTAATGAAATTGCTACATAAACGTACCTTAATTTAAGTATATTTCTTGACTGGGATGATTTATTTTTCATATTTACAACATTGTAGCCCTGTGGTAATAAGAAAGGGCTTCGTGTACTATTTGTAGCAGATTGTATTTATGACTAATTTATTTATTTCACTTATCATTCCTTGGTACGAAGGAGAGTCAATTGAATTTTCCCCATGCGAACTACGGTCATTGTGGAAAATACACATTCAAGGATTGTAGCCTGCTGTGCATACACGTGACCTCTACCGAGCCTTGAAAAGGCACATTGCCACAAGAATGATCCCAGCAGGATGATTTGATGTGAACGTCGTAAATACATGAAATAATTTTAATAGGGGGACTTAAACATAATAGTACCTGACTGGCACTGGATGGATTTGCCTTAGACGTCGTACGGTTTCGACATCGTACGTCACGGGCATTTGGATAAGTTCGGCCTTTTCTGCATTAGGTTTAATCTCCTCCAATTGAAATAATTGGTCGAGTTGTTTCAAATAATGAGAGCCATACATTCAGGAAAACCAGCTATGATAAATGGCTATTACTTAAGAAGTGCTTTTCATGCGCTACACTTTTTATTTTACAAAAAAAGGGATGAAAGCAAAATTAGAGGCAACATCTTACTCTGAATCCGGCGTGTTTTTTAAAATGGCGGCGTCCGATTTGCAGCAAGTCTTTGCCCATAGTTTTACCCTTTAGCTATTTTTACGATATATAAGAGTGTAGCGCACCAAGGAAACAAGTAGAAGTTATTTACATCAGCTTGTTTTCTTGTATGAGCAGTTCTAATTTCTTCAAACAGTTTGACCAACTGTTGCAATTAGCTATCACATAAAGTACGTGCCCAAAATAGTCCGCATGATTGTAACATGTGATAGTTGGACGGTCATATTTTATCATATTTCGCAAAGAGATCCAACTCTGATTGTACGCTGAATGTAAGCTGAATAAACCCTGATTGTACTCTGAATGTACGCTGATTGTACGATGAATCTACCATGCATGAACCCTGAATGTACGCTGAATGTACGCTTTCGGCATTGGAAATACTATATTGCAATGCTATCAACTCGAAGAAACGACGTTTTTACCAATCATCGTTGTATAAGCTATCTTAACTGAGCGAGCTCTCAGTTTTGTTAGCAAGTTTTCAATTACAGACAACATATAAGAGAAGGCATAGGATATGCAAAGTCATAGATTTGTAGCAATTTTGGTTTAAATGCATTTTATGAAACAAATTCGATGGCTGAGGATCCTGACGATGCAAGTCTATGTTCACAGCTTCAGTACAAAAGTACCTAGAATGTCTATCACAAATGTTTTGACAGAGATACCAAGATTCACGTTTTTTCTGTAACAGTCAACAAATCCAGGTGATATATCTCAGGTTCCCAATCAGGACTATATTTGAAGACTTGATCAGGAATTAGATAAATTACTCAGAAACATGAATAGTTTGAACTTGCTGTATGTCTAACATCATTGTGAATATCCTGAAACCTGGTACAGGTCAGTCTTGTTTAGTAAAGCACGCTGGTTTCCTGATTTTCCATCGGGATTCTTGGTGGTTAGAAAGAATATAAACTGTGTAAGCAATTTAATAAAATATGCACGGGATTGTCGTTCTTTAGCCATTTTATCAAAGGTTATCATTGCGAAATCGAATCTATTTTTTTGCAAAAAGAAATCGAACAATAATGTATAAACTGAACAGTGTGATGCAGGTGAGCAAAATGTCTCACAGAACACAGAATAAATGACAAATTCAGCAAACTGAAATCAAAAGTTATAACTGTCATTTACAATACACTCTTGTGTCATCACTCCGATAGAAGATTATATAGGGAGGCAATCCAAATCTCATTGGTGAAAATGAAGGACCTTAATGCATTTCGCTGAAGTAAACAATAAGGTGTTTGCACAATCTCAAACAATTGAATTACTCCGTAATGAGATTATGTCACTGTCTCAAAGTGTCTCAAACGACTCAAAGTTTTCTGCTGAAAGATAATGACACACTGCACTCTATCACCCAGACGTCTTGTATCCAGTTAAATTCTATGACTAAACCCATGTCTTATATGGATGTTGCTAGCACTGTTGGTCCTGGTACAAATAGTACATCAAGTAATAACAATGGCTGCTATGAACAACGCTCTCCATCGAGTATATCGCAGAACAGACTTTTGTTTCCAACTGTTTATTTCTCGTTTTAGTTCCCAGCTCTTTTCCTGTTATAACCACAGTGGAGTCTCAGGCCAGTCCAATTGCCCAACCGATTTTGAAAGAAGATAATTGGGTCAGTGTTCTAAACTCTGATTTCCAAAAGCTCTGACAAAATTTTACACAAGATTGCCATGGCAAGCGTATCCTGCTTCGACAGTAGAGATCTTGTTCCCGTCAATGGAAATTCACTGAATTCCAGTGAACCTTTTCACCCAAATATGATCAACGCCACGCGCAAAAAATCCTCTCAGAATCAAATAACCGTAGCTTATACTGAACAGCTTACTGGACATGGTACTTTGACTGGGAAAGATAACTGGACTTGATACTTTGACCAGCACAGCTTACTAGACATGCCAATTTGTCCAGGACAGAGCATGATATGCACTAGATTGCATACAACAATAGAGTTAGCTTACACTGAACAGCTTACTAGCATGGGACTTTGTCCCTCACAGAGTATGGGTTGTATCCGATTGCAGCTAGCAATTATGTGAAAGGTATTGATTTTCATACCCTTCCTAGCAATATAACTATTGTGGCTGGTGATCAGGTTGAAAGCAAACCCTTCCGAGAAAAGGGCTCGGATGATATTTAGAATGAAGATGAGAATGCTGTGTTTGAGGGCGTGGTCAGGTGGAGAAGACGGCACTTTCATATGTTTGGCATTGGTGACTAATCTACTATTGTACATGGTGTCAGTAAATTCTTTAAAGAATATGATATAGAGCTGCTATCCATAAAGTTTATCCACAATGGAATATGACTGGTGGTCTAAGATTTATATTTTATCGGACGATTGACCGGCAAGGTCCCTCTGGTTCATTAATACAACTCAAACTAAAGACAGGTGCACGATTTTGTTCCCTTTAGAATTGGCAACCTCCATATTTTCTCCACATCATATAAGTGTCAATAACCTTTGTTAAGGATGGCTTAATTTAGGTATCTAGCTGTACGGGGAGCAAAAAAGATCCTTAGAATTGTGTTTGTACGAATTCGGATTCTAACCTTAAAATAATAAACACTTGTTGTAGGGAATGATAGCCTTTCCAATACATGAATTACGGACAGTATAATTAGATTGTTAATGGACTGACGGACAGTATAATTAAATTGTTAGTGGACTGACGGACAGAAGAATTAGATTGTTAATGGACTGACGGACAGAAGAATTAGATTGTTAATGGACTGACGGACAGAAGAATTAGATTGGTAATGGACTGACGGACAGAAGAATTAGATTGTTAATGGACTGACGGACAGTATAATTAGATTGTTAATGAACTGACGGACAGAAGTATTAAACTGTTAATGGACTGACGATCAGAAGAATTAGTTTGTTAATAGACTGACGGACAGAAGAATTAGATTGTTAATGGACTGAAAATTGACAGTTGATGCAAAAGGCTAAAGTCTACGCATTGGAGGAAATAATGTTGACGTGTGCTCTAGAAACACTAGTTACGTTTCCACTTTCCTTTCTTCTCCTTCATTCCCACTATCTAATATTGCATACCAAATTTCCCATATTTAGTTTATATGGAAAGGTAGTGACATCAGAAGTACAATACAACTTTGTTTTGTCTGGCTTCATTCGCATTAAGGTGTATCTCAGCCTTTGCGAAACGTGTTGGGTGGAGCTACAGTACTCAGAACTATGAAGGTTATCTAGTTCGTTTGGGCCTATAGAAAATAATAAAGGTCTCAACTGAGATGAAATTGGCTACCAGCCTGGTAGACGTGTAAATATTGGAAAATGACTTTGATTTCAATAATATATTACTAAATTTCGCATGTCCCAAAGCCATGAACATATTTTGACATTTTATTTATTTAATTACTATCGACGCAAAGGTGTGGCACCAATCGTCATAAATGGTTCCAACGTCTGTAATTCTTTTCCATCCACGGATTGCTTTTTGAATATAGTGAGAAACCCCATCATTATTCAGTAATTTTATATATGCGGTCGATTACCCATGAGTGATTAAGCAAATAATAATAATAATAATAATAATAATAATAATAATTAGTTGTAGTAGTAGTAGTAGTAGTAGTAGTAGTAGTAGAATTTGTCCAGGTAATATCAGGACAGAAGAGCATTGAACAGAACAAAACTCCATTTATAATGTACATCATTCGTTACACGTACGTGGTCAACAAGGAAACGCTGATAGAAGAAACCCCACACATATGAATTGTAAGTATGAATTTTAAAATACAGGCAGTACCATTATGTTGTACAAACCCAGACATTAATTCAAAATAGCTTGCTGAAGCCACTATAGTCTCTCGGTATCAGTTATAGAGACCTATTGCAGGCCTGGCACGGCACTCTGTTATCAGTTATAAGGCCTTATTGCCTAGCACTGGACTCGATATCAGTTATAGAGGCCTATTGCAGGCATGGTAGGGACTCGTTATCGGTTATAGGCACTTATTACAGACCTGGCACACGATTTGGTATCAGTTATGAGACCCTACTGCAGTCCTGGAAAGGGACATCATGTTCGATTTCTCAAAGGTATCTGAATAGATACAACCGCTACCTGCCCATGACTTTCTACACTCACGGTATCAGAAACCTTTATAAAAATCTAATATGTCCATTGAGCACTTAATTGAAATCTTTTGACCGTTCTCACCCAAGAAAGCTGATTTACACATTACGAGTAACAAAAGCTTCCAGTGTCCAACACGGTTAATCACAGTGGTTTTATTAGATATCCAATGAACGACTAATTAACTCTACTATACTGTGCTTCCTCGTGCTAATAAAATAAGAGTCTTATATAAAACACTAAATTACATATTGCGATACGATATCCATATGAATTCATAATAAATATTACAAAGAGCTTTTCAGCTATAGTTGGTTTATTCCTGAATACAGGCAAAATAAGAATATATACATTGAACAAACACGCACGAATGAGTGAGAGGGGCTGGAGTGAGCGTAACCGATTCCTTGTCAGATATTCTGAGAAAGAAATGACGTACGACAATAGAATAATATACGCTCCATGTGTTGTTATTTGAATCTGATCTTGCAAGGCGTTTTTCTACTTTGTTTTTCAACTTAAGTAGCTGAATGCTAGTTTTCTTCTGCTGGCGTAATTGCATGCAAAGCGTTTACAGTGAGCTGAATTCCTCTATCCCATCAGGAATTTTTTATTCTGATATGCTGTCTTAGAATCTACGTTTCCATTCTAGTGAGTTGAATTCCTCTGTCCCATTAGGAATTGAGTTGCTGACATGCTGCGCTAGAATCTACTTCCTATTTTACTGAGTTGAATTTATCTATCCCATTAAACATTTTGTTGCTGACATGCTGCGTTTGAATCTACCTCCCCATTCTAGTATGTAGAATTCGTCTATCCAATTAGGGATGGTGGTGCTGACATGCTGCGTTTGAATCTTCGTCCCCATTGTTGAGTGAAAACAGTAAAGATCACTATGTCCCCACTGATGCGTGAGGACAGTAAGGACCACTACGTCCCCATTGTTGAGTGAGGACAAAAAGGTCACTATGTCCCCATTGTTGGGTGTAAGCAGAAAAGATCACTACGTCCTCATTGTTGAGCGAAGACGGTAAAGATCACTACATCCCCATTGTTGAGTGTGGGCAGAAAAGATCACTATGTCCCCACTGTTGAGTAAGGACAGTAAAGACCACTACGTCCCCTTTGTTGGGTGAGGGCAGTCAAGATCATTACGTCCCCATTGTTGAGTGAGGGCAGTAAAGATCATTATGTCCCTATTGTTGAGTGAAGACAGTAAAGAACACTACGTCCCCATTGTTGAGTGACGACAGTAAAGATCATTACTTGGCTTTATAAACTATTTAAGGTAGGGATAAAGTTTGTCGCTAAAGATACAAACAGAATGTCCGTAAATGTTACTTAGTGATTGTCAGTAAAAGTAAATAAAAATCACTAATGGGCACTAAACATCACTACTTGAATACCACTAGTTTGTTAAAAGTATTTGTTTTCTTAAATTTAAATTAACTTTGTTTCGGTAATTTTTTTTACTCGCTGATTTTATAATTTAATATATTTAAGAAATCTTAAGTGAAACCAACAGTCTTTCACAATGTCATCTAAAGGTGAGAACATGCTTCAGCTTGCCTGACAAATGATGTTTCTAAAACGAATTTTTCTTTCACAAGGAAAGAAATTAAAAATATTTTGGACCATTATTTGACGGAAATATTTTTTTAAAAAGTGTTTTGTTTGATTTGTAAGTTTCTATCTGGCTCTGAAATGAAATTAAATAATTGAAATTAAAAAACCCAGATGGAAACAGTATAAAGTATACTTCAGCTTCAAACAAAAATGATTGAAATCCAAAATCAGAAAAGGAAAGGGAAAGAGAAATACCATTGCAGATAAAAGAAATGGAGAAAAGAAGAAAAGAGAAGAGAGAAACACGCAAATGCAAATTCAAAGAGAAGAAGAATGGAGGGAAATACAGATGCTGAGGGAAGAAAGATAAGTGCAATTCAAATTATAAGAATTAGGACTGGCAAGCGGAAAACACACACAACCCATTAAAATACATGTTCAGATTTTGATATTACCGGCAATATTAAGTTGATACCCCTTTTAAATAAAAGAGGTAGATCAATATTTTTCTCATTTTTGAGAAAATTGCTGAAAGTGTGATATATCCAACAGAGCATTGCACTTTAGTATTGTAAAGTAAACTTATTGGCAAAGCTCGTAAAGTCTATACTTCACTGTCAGTCAACAAAGTGCTAATTATGACGTCGTTAAGGAATATATCTTGAATGGTTATGAGTCGGTACCTGAGGCATATAACAATGGTTTAGTAACTGTAGAAAGAAAATGGACGCATCCATGTCGGATTTGCAAGAGAAAACGTTAAATCATTTTGATAGGTGGTGCTCAGCCAATTAGGTTGGTCAATACTACAACAACCTCAAACAGCTCATATTAATCGATGAGTTCAAGGATTGCGTCCTTAGTCACGTCAAGACCTACCATGATGAGCACAAGATCGAAACTTTGGAAAATGCTGCTTGTACAGATGACGATTATTCCTTGACTCACACAGTTTCATTTGTCAATAAGTCTTCCTCTCGATAGGTCAGTCTCATACAAATACTTCCAAATCTCGATCTGGCACGACTGTGATGAATTGAACTTCTGATAAGACCGATCAGAAATCATTATCTCTGCTTACGTGCACTTGTTGCAAGACGAAAGAGTACATCATTCTGATTGCTATAGATTGCAAACTAAGCAAAAGAATTAAGAATTATTTCAAAGAGGTCAAGGTCACAATAATTTATGGAAAGCGATACATTTGTTGGGTTAAACAAACCGCGTTCTGATCTTATTATGGAGAATTATGAACCGTTCATGTCGAAAGGTTTTTTGTCACTTGTTGATGATTCAGCCAATTCTATCCTTTTTAAATTATTAAGTGACATATGAGCCTCTCGACACTTTTATTTTCAGATACTTTGCCCTTGTCAGAAAAGTCTTCTTCTAGTGACATTGTTCTTATTAAGGGAGTATAATGTGGCTTTGTTCATTTTCCTCTCCATTGCGTAAATTTGTCATCTGACTTAGTCTCAGGATCCGTGAGATTCGGAAGTGACGTCTTTACCCATTGACGCATTTACTGGGCGATAACCTAGCTGAAGATAAGGTTGTGGTTAATCCACCTGTAACTGGCAAGCCTTGTTTGCATCATAAATCGATCCTATTGAAAATGAAATCCCTGATTTATACTCAGCTTGTGCAGTTACTAGAGCTATGGAAACAAGAGCTCTTGAGAATGCCGATGATCAGAAAATTCTTTTCACTGACACATTTATTAGTTAGTCTTTTGATGAGGTCCCTTTTGCTTCTGGTACTGATCGATCAAGAGGTATTGATCACAGTGATCCTCATTTTGCTACTCATTCTCTTTAGTCTTATCAGGGTGACAAAAGACAATTACTCATTGTCGAACCGGAGCAAAATCCTGAGATCTGTTTGTTTCAAAGAACTATTAGCAAAACTGAAGCCATACAAGTGCCTGTTTGCTATTTGTGAAAAATGGGGATTTTATGAGGAAACGGAGACCACCTGAGTTACCCGCTGGTAACGAGTGGTCTGTGAGCTATCAAATTGTTGTTCCTAAGTCCTATGATATTCTAGCCTATGAAATACCCTTGGCTGGTCATATAGGGACCAATAAGACTTATCACAAGATCGTCAATCATTTTATTCGCTGAAAATTACAAGTAATGTTTAAATATACTGTAGATCTTGCAACACTTGTCAAATCGTAGGAAACCCCAATCAGCAGATACTCAAAGCTCATCTGTAACCTATTCATGCATATTACGAACCATTTAGCAGAACAATTGTAGACTGTCTTGGTCCCTTACCTAGGACCAAGTCAGACAGCCAATACTTGTCGACAATAGTGTATGCATACACAAAATTTCCAGAGGCGATTCCTTTTAGGAATATTAATCTAAAGCTATAGTAAAAGCTTTGATGAAGTATTTTTTTTTACACTTTTCTATCTTACCAAACCTGTCCAATCTGATCAGGGTCAATTTTTTGTCTGGAATTTTCCAGCTAGTTGTGCATCAATTAGGCATGCAACAGTTTAAGTCTTCTGCCTTTCACCTGAAAGTCAGGGGCTTTAGAAAGATTTCATCAAACATTGAAGGCATGATTCGGTCATATTGCTTTGATACAGGAAAAGATTGGGACGAGGGTATAAATATGCTGTTGAATGCTGTTAGTGAAACAGTTCAAGTATAATTAGGTGCTGGTTCCTTTGAACACGTTTTGGACATATTGTCCGTGGACCACTAATGCTATTAAATGAGAAACTTCTTTCAACTGAAGATTCCAAAGTGAGTCTTCGTTACTATATCTATGATTTCAAATATAAGTTGTCAAAGGCTTGTGAAGCAACAAGAACTAATCTGCACTCTACTCAGTCAAAATGAAATCAAGGTATGACAAAATTTCAAAGGAAAGGAGTTTCAGCTTGGTGATATAGCTCTGGCACTCATGCCCATACCTTAAACTTTTCTTCAGGCTAAGTATTATCGTCTTTATACAGTTGAAGAGAAAGTAAGTGACGTAAATTATATCATTGACACTCCTCGGAGGTTGAAACAGAAACAACTTTGCCATATAAATATGCTAAAGGAATATGCTGATAAAGATAGCCTTGCTCATTATTCGGTCAGTTTAGTTTACATGTCCCACACAGTTAGGTTTGACCCGATGGCATGCAATCGGACTCTAGTGATATTCGTGCAACCAGTCTTCAGAATTCAGAAATATTGAATAATCTGGACCAGAAACTTTCACATCTGCAGCCACAAGAAAAAACAGCTATTATTTGCATATGAGCATTTGGTTCCATATATTCCAACACGAACAAATAAAATCTACCATGACGCTGAAATTGTAAATTCTACACCTTTGAAACAGCATTCTTAAAGGATGAATCCTCTCAAGCAGGAATGTTTGAAGAAAGAAATTCAATATTTGCTGGAGGAAGGTTTCATAGAAACAGGTAAAGTAACTGGAGTTCACTGTTTATTCTTGCAACGAAACCAAATAACACTTTCGGCACGTGTACCTAATATAGAAAAGTGAACAGTGTCACCAAATCAGATGCATTTCCATTTCCAAGACTCGATGACTGTATTAACAAATTTGGAAATCCAAAATATATCACCAAGTTTGACCTTTTGAAAGGATTCTGGCAAATTCCACTCACAGAAAGAGCATAAGAAATTTCGGCACGTATAACTCGATATGGACCTTATCAATGTAAATTGACGCCGTTTGGTATGAAAGGCTCTCTCTCAACTACCCATGAACATGATAACATCTGGTCTAGATAATAGTGACGCTAACCTCGATGACGTCATTATCTACAACGATACCAGGAAAGACCACTTGGAAACCATCGAAAATTCTTTGATCGACTCAGCAATGCAAATTTGACCATTAATGTAGGCAAAAGTGAGTTTTGCCGTGCTTATGTTACATTTTAGGACGTATTGTCCGATACAGTCAAGTTAAATTTATATAAGTTAAGGACAAGGATATCTCTGAATTCCATATGCCTAACAGTCTAAAAAAAAAACAAATAATGCAATTTTTTTAGTACGGCAGGATATTATCGGAAACTTTGCTCCAAATTTTCCATAATTGTTGAACCTCTGACCAATTTGTTGAGTAAGTAAACCAAGTTTCATTGATCTGAAAAATATCACCAAATTTCATTCCATCATTTAGAATGTCTGTTGACGCAAGTGATGTAGGGGTTGATGGAGTATTGAATCAAGAAGAAAAAACGGTGCAGATCATCCAGTGTGGTATTTATCTAAATATTAAACAAGTACCAGCGAAAGTATTCCACAGTCGAGAAAGAATGTTTGGCTTTGATATGGGCTTTAGCAACACGTTGACCTTCAGATTCTTCTACGATTATTGTATTCACGACTCCATTGAAAAGCAAAAATCACAGATTGTTAAGATGGAGTTTTATATCGCACGATTACAACAAGAACATTAGGCTCACCAGGGGAAAATATAATCTCAATGCAGATGCAATTTCACGTGTGTAGAAGTGTTATACTACTTTATGTATAATTTATGTCATTCATAAGACATCTATGTAATTTTAATTATTATAGCATCATAATTGATTAATATGTAAAACAAGGGTTTATTGTATAAGTCTTTCTTTTTCTGTCTGAGGGGAGGTGATATGTACATTTAATCTGTATTGTGTGATTGGCATTTGTCCATAATTGAAGGTAGGATCTTTGGCCTAACTGACTAATGTCTCTTTTGTAAACAACATATTACATATCCATTTTTTGTCATCGATTGCAGATTACATTTTAAGACATTATTATTTGTAGGTAAACGAGTTTACGTGGTTTTCAATTCAGGACATAGGTTTTCGCCTCGGGAATTCCTGGTTTACCTGATGCTTGCGGCGTTCCATACTAAACCTTTAGTAATAAACCTGATCATGTTCTAACTTAGAATGTTCTGGAAATAACTTTCGACCCTCATCCTGGTCCTCTAAGTCTAACTTAGGTTTTATATTAAGGCTGTAAATATTAGAATTATTCATTCATATCTTAACACCTAAAGTGGAATCAATTTTTTAGTTGTGTTAAGCTTTAATTTCAGAGGAGTTTGCTTATTTAAATTATTCATTGGAATTTCAAAGCGCTTATTAATATTTTCTGACTAGATCACTATTTTGAGATTATTATAAAATTCATTTAGGGACTTTCTGGATAATATCATTATGATACATCAAGACTTTTAGTATATCAGTACTATTCCAGGATATGGGTACATCAGCAGATTCAACATTGCAATTCATTTGGAAAAAGCATTTGAATTCATTCGGAATACTCTATACTTTTGGACTTGTGATAGAACTTTTAGGATTATTTGGGATACAATTCACGATAAAGTAAGTTCTTTTTAAATTTTCTAGGGAAATAAATTAATCGCTGAATTTTACAAAACTTTTTGGTTTGCGCTCTTTTCTGTTCCTTATTTTAAGACGATAGATTCGTAATAGTATATCATCAATAAGAATGAACATTTGGTTTTTACAGAATGTCCAGAAAAATAAACGATATTGATAAATTATAATACGAATTATATATATATATATATATATATATATATATATATATATATATATATATATATATATATATATATATATATATATATATATATATATGCGTTAATGCTTAATTGACAGTGGAAGATATATAATTAGACCGGTGAGAATAATGTAAAACGGGCAAGAAAAACTAAATGTTGTGATTATATTTTTTCAATATGATGTACGTAATAATTACAGAGAAGAAAAGTACAATTATGATGGAATTAGGATTGTTAAAATCCTTTGTTATTGGTATCAAGCCAGATAAGAAATCGTAACGGACAATATTAAATTCGCAAAAAAAATGCTTCAACCTTTTATCTTTCCCCCCACCCCCAAAAAACTGACAGAACATTAAAGAGCGTAATATATCGTAGGAAACTGATTCCATCTGGTTTTGGGTGCAAACTAAAAATGCACGTTCAAAACAGACGAAAATGTGACAAATTTGACTAATCCAAAACATATCTTAATATTGTGAAATAAAAATATAATAACTAATCAAGTTAGAAAACATTATCATTTTGACAGTAAGCACACGGATCCAGCTAACAACGAATGCAGTTTTAAATGACACATATCCAAAATGCATCGCACATTTTTTTATATAACTTGTATGGTTATGCCAACCACCTCTTCATCAAAAAGTCAGATCCTAATCAGGAGGAAATGATCAGACCAAATAACGATGATAAATACATTTCATCCAGCAAGAATATCACAATTCACGGGCTCATGAATGAAAAAAAAGAAGCAACAGCTGAAAAGACAATTTGGGTTTGTAGACAGTTTACGGTTTATTGATTGTAATGGATCACTGGAACAATTAGCAATAACTTAAGTGATCTTAATCATGGAAAGGATACGATAGTTTCAAAAACTCCAACATACATATTTGAGGAAAGATATTTTTCAAAATAAATAGTCAGAACTTTGTAAAGTGTAATGAAACAGCTATAGAGAGTGTAATACGGAATAGTCTAATATTTCATAGATTTTTCCTGGAGATTGTGTGTGGAGTGTGAAGTATAATATCATAATATTTCATATATATTTTCCCCGTGATTGTGTGTGGAGTGTAAAGTGTAATAGTATAATGTTTCATGGATATGCTGAAACAAATCAAGATTACTATGCTGGTAATAAAAGGGTCAAAATGATGCTAAATACGTAAAGTTTAAACGAAGGTTAATAAGAATTTACATCGCTGTGTTTTGAGTCAGTATAGGCCGGTAAACAATCTAAGATGTGATGGACAAAAAATGATGAGCATCGGAAATGTAAACATATGGACATTAAATTGGCAAATGGAAGAATAAATTAGAATGACGCAAGAAAAGTTCTTCGAAAAAACAAAAGAGAATAAGAACGTTTTAGTTTTAGAAGCAGAAGTACTAACTGAGTTCCGCTAATTTTTCAAGGACTCTTCATAATCGGCAAGGGTGTACTGATATGTAAAATAATTGAACAAAGTAATTTTTCAGTTTTCAAAAGCCCATAATTCTATTTATCAAATTCAACATAACCAAAAGATGGACATCAGTAGTCTAAAGTATATTTTATCCCGTATAAAATCACCTGGGATACAAAATCATGATGGCTTTAATTCAAAATGAAACTATTCCATACTACAACTTTTTCTATTCATAACAGTTGATAATATGTGTTCCCTTTGTAATAGTGACAAAGAAATGATAAACCGTTTATTCTCCAACTGTGCTTTTGTCAAACAATCTTGGTGTCAAATTTGAAGTTTAGGTAAAGTTGAGATTGGAATAGAATTTGAGACATCCGATATCACTTTAGCTTGAGATTTAAATGAATCTTGTCAATGAAGCCATGTCATTTTCTGTTGTTACTAACAACACCCATTATATATAGATCAAACTTTTGAAAAAACAGTCTACAATATCACTATTTTTGTTCTGATATTTCATTTTTAATTTGAAGTTAATAGGTCTAATTATGGAAATCTGAAAGTACAAAAATGATCTACTACCCGGAATCATAAGGCACACAGAGCAAATAAGAATGAAACGATATATAATAAACAAACTTCGAAATTCATAAGTTAGGTTGAAACGTAGAGGATGGATCTGAGTTTGAGAAAACAGCTCTCTCTCTCTCTCTCTCTCTCTCTCTCTCTCTCTCTCTCTCTCTCTTACGCTAGATACCTGCATTGCATAGGTTTTGTATAACTAGCATATGTTGTAACTGCTTTGGCATATTTTCATATCTTGAAACAATAGTATTGATATATATATATATATGAATATCGTTGTTGTTTCAACCGTTTGACATTCCATGTTTGACTAAATGCAAGTCCTAGACAGAAAGCAACTAACGATTTGAAAAGGGTTTTCTGAAATAGCTGAATTCTAGTGCATATTATGTTAAGAGATGGAGACCCGGACCAAAACAAACACACGAAAAAAACAACTGTTACAATATGCTCTAGTGAAAGCAAATATTCATACTGTCAGAAAGAATCTTTCATTCGCCTGGAGAACACCAATAGACGATGATGTGGTATAGTTCTCTTATAATAACAGAAAGATAAAACTTGACAAATCTATTCACGATTTTGTACAGTGTAAGAGCCATCAAAGTGTTTCCTGTATACATTTTTTGATTTACACTAAAACAAGTTCAGCAATAGAATGCAACTTGTGACCGATACGGATTGGTTTTTATCAACCATTTAGATACTTACGATTCTAACAATGATAACTTATTCAGTACACAGCTGGTCAAAAAAACACTCCTGACTCTATAAAAATAATGGAAACCTATTAAAGAGTTCTGCGGAGTTAGGTCAAAGCTACATTAATTTATGCAAGGGTATTGAGAAATGTGTAATCAGAAAGAATATAAGATTCCATATACACAAACTGTGTTCGTTGAACAAATAGAATAATTTTCAAGACATGAATTTGCTTAGGGTTTTTCATTACGACATAACCAGACCCAAGGTGACTTTCTTTGTTCATGATGATAAAAAATGTATATTTCATAACATTAATGCCTTACTTAATGGCTATATAAATTTCTAATTATTGTAATTTTAATCATATAAATTAAATGCCTCAATAAACAAATATTTCTTTTAAATGAGAAGTGTATCGATTAAAAATACAAGAGAATTTGCACAAAAAAAACAAATTTTAAAAACTTACAGAGAAAATAATAATGATCTAAAGTCAGTTGTCCAGCAAGAACACCCCTTGGCAGAAAATGATGTAGCAGCGGTGACAAGAAACAAAACACTAGTGTCTGATGAAGTTAATAGAGCAGCAGGTTGCCGGTCTGAGTATATGTAAAATATTGTACAAGTTTAAATACCGATATAAAAAATATCATTCCTGAAAAATCAGCAGCGGATTATCCACCCGCCTTAAATCCGATCTTTGAATAACCAAATTTAGGAAACATGTTTTGTATATAATGGAAGTTTCATTCATTCCATCTTTATTTCCTCCTTTCGGAGATTAATAACACAGATAATTGGTACAGACACGAGAATGAAAAGGACAAGACGTACATATATAAATCACCAATTCATACATACAATCATACAATCACACATAGCGATTACATATTCATACCTATATAATAAATTGGAATACATTATGTATGTGGAATTCCGATAGTGTTTTCTACCAATGAAATGGATCATTCTTATATTCTCTGACTCAACATAATATAAGAGGTACACAATACAATTATCACATTTGAGAACTAGCAGAGCTGTTACATCAAAATATATGAGCAGTTATATAGCTGCGTAATCAAAGCTGTGCAGTCAAGTTATCCGTGAGGTAACCCAGCGGAATAATTTTGAATTAATTAATTCATTTGTCGTTGTTCGTTTGTTAGCAATAAAACGTAACAAGCTAACAAACATTCTTATTAGTTACAAAGTTCATGTAGGCTTCCTGCAGAAAATATAGCAGCTGACATCTTAAAATTTCTGTAAGCTTCGGGGTCATTCAGTCCACGGGTGTATGGGAATTCCGTTCCTAGTAAAGTGCTGAACAAATTCTTCGTCAGATATATTATGAAGATATGCATCAAGTATAATATCAAAATGAATTATAATATGCGACCAAAATAGATCCGTCATTCTCTGAGGTTTTGAACACGAGATAAGCATATGAACAATAACATCAGTGTACGAAGTATTACAATGTTGGCAATTATGAAGTGTCATACTGTATGGAGTGACCAGAAAATGGCCAAAACTTTGACCATTTTAATGTCTTTGTTTGACCTAGGCATTTGCCGCAAAATGGCGGGTGTAATGGAATGATGTATATTTTTCAACCTTTGAAAAGATGGATCGTTTTTAGCACATGCGTTTAAACCGATTATTCTCGTATTCATTTATGGGGTTCCCTACAATGTGCTTCCTTTCCTTCTTAGACGGAAATGTGTTTTTTTTTTTTGCACAAAAATATAGATAAGTTTTTTAAGTCGTATTTGTGAAGAATTCTATATATATCGGGAATAAATCCCATTTGTTTCATACGGTCATTCCTGCAAAGAAAGGTATACAATCTCATAAAAAAAAAATTCTTTAAAACAACGTATTCTCAGGCATATGGCATAATTTGCAAAGGAAGTATAGTTTTCTTTTATCAATTTCATAGATAGTTCGGTTCAATCCAAGTACGCTTTCGTTCATTGCAGACCTGGTCTTTCGAGAAAAGTCTTGAATGTACTTAACACATTGATGTTGAAATACATCTAATGTTTAAATATCTTTCGATCCAAACTTTGACCAAACCTCGCACCATAAAGCGCTGTTGAAATGACAATTTTTTTATATAGACTTGCAGTGGTTAAGGGGTTTAATTTACATGCCGTTTTTCCAATCCTGATAAGGGAATATAGTGATTTTCTTCCTTTTGTACACGCCTTTTGCACTTTTGCTACGCAGCCCATGTCAACGATTATATGGATAAGTACGTGTTCGGTAGTTTGGGAAATGGGAATAAAAATGTTTGGGCCAATTCTCCACTTCAAACTGCAATCTCTTTTCTGTCTGTTTCGTTTGAAGATGATAATGCAACTCTTTTTTACATTTATTTTAAAATTCTGATTTACCTAATACAAGTGAGTGATATCAAGCATTGCTTGTAAATGAGTAGGGTTGTCGTTATAAGGGTGATATGATTAGATGAGCAACTAATAAATAGAACAAACAAAACATGTTGTTTTGAAATGGCAAAAAAAAAAAAAAATTGGTTAACACAATTGCAAAGCCAAAAGAACTAACAAGCAATACAAATCCTAAAACAGTTCATAGGATATATAAAAGCAATTTTTAGAAAAACAATAAATCACTATTAAGCAGGTAAAACATTCAATTTAGCAAAATTTACATCCATTTAGTATTCTTTCTTTTTCGATTTAAAGATACATCGAATCATTGAAAACATGTAAATGTTGATCATTTATAACAGAACTGATTTTTTGTCAATAAATTACTACAAAGGGCACGAGAATTTGGACCACTTGATTAAGGTCTACAAAACGTATTAGACTTTCCGAACCACTTGAGTATGGTTCTCAAAACGTATGAGACTTTCAGAAACACTTGATTATGGTTTACTAAACGTATGAGAGTTTCTGAAAAATTTGGATGGCTTTCAAAACTTACGAGAGTTTCTGGATCTCGTGGTTGTGGTTTACTAAACGTATGAGAGTTTCTGGCAAACTTGATATAACAAGTTGTAATGTGAAGTGTGTTATCTAATTATCAATGTTGGTGACGCTTTCGTGAAATGAATCTTTAAAACACAGAGCAACGTGGCTGTGAACACACTGAACTGCTTATCAGCATTTCCGCGAAGCGTGGAGAGGTGGAGTCCTATAGTATAAAAACAGATAAAAATAGATACTTACAAATGTTATCAATTGGTGTAGAACTCTCATAAATTTATGTCTCTCAGATCCGAAAGAGAAATCTTGATGTCATTTAAAGTCCCCACTCCCTCAACGAATCAACCTTTCAAGTCATTCCTGAAAAGAAAATAATCCAAAAATATTTGCTAAATATGCTTTTTTTGAAAGATGAAAAATGCTTTTTGCGTTGACAAATGAACGGTACGTGACATAAATTCAGACTAACTTTATTTAAAATCTTTATCACATTCTTAGACAGGTATAGTATAGATCCTATACAATAGTTTTCGATTAAAGTGACGTTGTGATTTCGCCTTTTACCTCTTCAAATATATTTATTTTTTATTTTATCAAAAGTTTATTAAAAATTCAAAAATTATTAAAAGTTATTATTATTATTATTATTATTATTATTATTATTATTATTATTATCTGAGCAATGCAATAAACTCATATGGATTTCTTCTCAAGTGTCTATATAATTTTGTTCGTGTTATTGTTATTGTTGGTGGGGGGTAATATACTTTTGTGCAATCACACTATAAAAATTTGTTTGCATATGGCAAGAAGCCAGCTTAGTGGTTTGCCAGAGAATAACTTGAATTTGTCAATCAACTAAGCCAAAATTAATATTCTCATGACAGTAAGTCAATACAGGTCAAGGCTGACAGTTCGCTTTCGTCGATATGGACCTTTTGGATAATTGTCTCTGCTCCCAAACATTTCGCAAAATATACCGTATATATTAGCGTATACGTCACATTGAACTGCAAAATGCATAGACCCACAACTGCCGTCGCAAAATGCTTAGGTAGATATGTACCAATGCAGTTTGTTCGCAGTAATGAGTTGAAAAACCAACATTGACCAAGATCTACAGGCCGATAATGCGACGGCAGAACAGTGTCTATGTTCATCGTAGCTGGACCCGACTGATACTCTAGTACATTCGGTAAATATTCAACCTGAAATCGGCAATCCTTTATCCATACCATGGCAGTGTCAATGAACTTTGTAAAGGGTATTTGTGTTATGACATTTAGCAGTCAGATTAGCGATTTACAGTCTACAGATGACTTATTAATAACAATTGATCCCAAAGTACGTATGTTAGACACCTTTTATGATTAATAAAGAATATTCAATATCAGCATTACGGTCATTACACCTAAATGCTTAATCTCCGGAATCATTTAGCCCCTATTCATTAACTAAGCAAACACGTTATAATTAAAGCTATTTACAAAAGCTGTCTTTTCGATTATTTCGTATGCATCACCTTGATTAAATCTATTTATGTTTATTACTCATTCCATGATATGAAATCTCGTAAGACATCCCAAACAGAAGAGTGGTCATATATATTTAATGTACACTATGAATGGCAAGACACCCAGAGTATTAAAAACCAAAGCGCAATTTTTTTACGACAAAGATATCTTTATGTTGGTTATGAGACTGGACATAAATTGTCAGTACTATGGTACTATCAGTTTGGGATTTTTGTTATTGATCTAGATCGAAGCCTTCTATCCCACTCACCCCCACCCCAACCATGACTTTGACCACACATTACACGCGATTGCATGAAACCTCCGCACGCGAACCCGCCAAACAAAGTTACCATGAGGCGCCCATGACAAAGGAAATTCGTGTGTGGTAGGAGACTTCAACCTAGATCAGTAACTGATCAATCTTTTATTATCACACCACTTACACGACTCTGTAATTGTGACATAAACTCAGCTGATGTGACAAGTACATGCTTAAGTACAAGTCCACGCCGACATCCACGTAGGAATAAACGTACACATACAACATCATGATTTGTATCACCGACTGCGTGGTGAACAAACCGACCATTATTACTGAAATTGTATAACACACACACAACCTATGCATACAAGTTAAGATTAAAGTGAGGTCAGTATTATTCATTGTGATTATACTGAGCTTGTGATATTCCTTTTCAGTGAAACTATATATGATCAGTGATAGTGACTATAGTGTGTGTAAAATATTTTTTATATTTATACTGACTGTGACAGAGATTTTGTAAGATTATATCAAGTAATTACTATGCTATCTATCTATCTATCTTTCTATCTACCTATTGCTATGTATATTTAATTTAATTATTTGTTTGTTAGTTTTAATTTTTTTTAAATTTCATTACATGCTATAGTAATGTAACATTGCATGCAGGACTTGACCTTACCCAAAACTGAGTTCATTTCTGCTTGATCTGATTGATTTTTTAAATTTCATTTTGTGTAAACAACTAATACATAGCTAAATTATTCTCAGTGTATGGGCTTAATATCAGGATCATTATTAATAGAAGAAGTAAATATGTTTATTTGGGTCAAAGTTTTGGAATTTCGTAAGTGTAATCCAGGTTATGGTTTTGATTTGTAACATCAGGATCATTCTAGAAGGTTATTTTCCATTAGGAAATGGGTTTTTTTTTATATAGAAAATGCTAATTGTGACCTGAAGTCAAGTAGAGAATTATATAATCTTGTAATTGTGAGGACTTGGACATTCGTGCTTTAACATCTAGCACTTTCAAGTTGTATTGTGACCAGATGGGAAGAAATTTATTTTCTTCAAATTATTGAATTCAAGAGATTATTTTCTCTGGAAATACAAAATTGCTCCAATACAATTCTTAGATAAAGACATTCACTGGAATTTATACTGAATTCAAACCTGGAATTATATTACTGTGATTCAACAAAAGACTGTTGACACATCATCATTCTATAAGCTATAACAGACACGTCATCGCCTTCAATTTTTGGATTTCTTCGGGACTTGTACTGAGTTTTATTCAGGACTTTAAATTAGTAGGACTTGTGTCTGTAATTCTTGGATTATTTTGGGATTTAATTCGCAATACTGCAAGTTCTTTTTTCTCATTTTCATTTTGTAATTCTAGGGAAATAAATTATTTGCTAAATTTTACAAAGCTTGTTGTGTCTTTCACTCTTTTCTTTTACTTATTTGATGAGTATAGACTCGTAATATATATATATATATATATATATATATATATATATATATATATATATATATATATATATATATATATATATATATATATATATATATATATATATATATATATATATATATATATATATATATATGTAAAATTCTCAGAGTTATGCGAGTTGTATTTTGACAGAATTAATGAGTATATCTAAAGAGAGAAATATATTGTCCGAACCACGGAGTGTTTCTAACGTTACTGAATGTATTAAATCGTCATTTCGTTTAAATGTGTCATAAAGATTTGTCAAAGAGGCCCAGAAGGCGTTGCATGACTTTGCAAACATAAATCTGGAGCAGCTTATTAAATTAATCGACTTAAGAATTCTACTGGATGGAGAACAAAGTGGACCTGCTCAAGCTTAGAAGAAATGCGAAAGTCATTATTTGATATTTTGAAGTCGCTGACATCAGTGAGTGACCCTAGCAACGAGGACAGCGTATACAGCAGTGACAGTGAAGACAGCGAAACTCACAACTATTAAAGAAATGCTTTCATTATTAACATAACAATGACATCCACAGACACTAAATAATGGGAGAGATTATTTGAAACGATTACTATGTCTAGAGAAGCGAAAGCCATAGCTGAGGTATACAAACAATTCAAAACGTTTCGAATTATTGGATTTAACGCTGCGAATGGTTGGTGCAGTACTCTGTAATGGATCATTTGAGCTCATCTGGACCGACACTGACTTAAAACGTATCATAGGTTTGTAGATATATTTGTTACTGATTAATCATATTGTAAGCCTGTTTATTTACAAAACGTCATTACAGTCTTTCAGTCTTTCAGATTACCATAAATGAAGAGCTTACTCCACATGATATTGTGTTTTTACCCAGTTAGATAAGAGGTTCGACTTCATTAGAATTCAATCACTGCAAAGGAATGTGCCTTTAAAATACGAACTCTGCGGCACAAAATGCCATTACGAATATTGTAAGTCGCATTTGATCGCGCTATGAATTGGTCTGGGTGCTCGACAATGTTTTAAATGTGGTATTCGAGCAAAATCGCGTCATCTTCTTTGCCGACCATGCGGATTTGCTCGTGAGTATTATCGCGCGCAGGCGAAGACTCGCAGAACTTAGAATTGTAGAAACACTCGATGACGTTGACACCCTTTGAGGAATTACTAAAAATCCTATCTAAATTTGACAATGATTCCCTTATTTCAACCATGAATCAGCTCAAGCAACTCACTTGAGAGACAGAGTGAGATAACGTTTCCAAGCGGTATGAGAAAAGCTTATATACTCCTAATATTAAGACTTTCTCTAGAGCCGCCACAGTTGTCTGTGAAGCAACTTTCTGAAAAGATTCCTCCAAGGCCCAAGGGGGCTGAAATAGCACAGGTGGTTGGGACTGAATAAAGAGCGTCGCCGCCATATCGCATCTGTTATCAACACTGAGGCTGCCGCAAAAGCACGATGATTGCAAATGCCCTGGTTTGAGTTATAGCAACGTCGTGGTGATCGATACGATTTTATGAGGCAATTATCACGATCGAATACGAGCCAGAGAAAGAGGCAGTGAAACTTATTTCGAAGATGCATGCCGGAATTACATCAACATTACAGTGCACGGGCACCTCTTCGGTTACGACCGTGTATGTTCTCCATATGAATTGGATAAATACCGCTTAAACGTTTTTAAAATGGCCGAATTTGCAACGGCAGCTTCTCGTGATGCTTTGTACGAAACATTGTGTCAGTAATATGCAGCATCGATACAATTTACAGATGCTGCTCTGGTCTTTGATTGGTTGTTAGAATCAAGTCGCATATCCAGCTGTGTTCCAGGTCCATATTAACTGCATTTGGGGATATATTTTCATCAGGATATTTACTCCACGGTACCTCGTCTAATGCAGATGCGACATCACCGACATGGACGTTTTAAAATCTGCGTCGAGAATCGGAGATTCTTACGAACATAAACGCCTTTGCTCCAATCGAACACAAGTCCCGGTGCTCGCAGCTCTACCAATACATGTTTGAACCCGAGTTGGATTTGCATTAGGAGTTTTCATGCGGCATTGCACACAATATGAAGGCATGATTGTATTATATATACAACAATTGATATTTAACATCGCATCACTAAAGATTAAAGACATCAACAACAACAACAACAACTGCAACTACAGCCCAAAACAATACAAATATGCAACATGCAGTTACAGCCCAAAACAATGCATATCTGCATCCAAACGGGAAAAAAATAAAATGTATATGTGCAACTACAACAAAAATTTGCCGAATTGTTAAGAGCATAAACAGAAAACGAATATGCAGGTAACAGAGCAAAGACGTGCATATGAGAAACAGCAGTAAAGCCTTCCGCACGTCTTCTGGAACAGCAAAGACGTGAATGTGAGAAACAGCAGCAAAAGCCTTCCATACCTCCACTGGAACAGCAAAGACGTGAATGTGAGAAACAGCAGCAAAAGCCTTCCGCACCTCCACTGGAACAGCAAAAGGTGTGTAAATACACTCGATTAGAAGTTTGCATGGCATGGTTAAATGACAAAATCAAGAGAAATATTGACGCGAAAGACTATCATAAGGGAAGATTAACTATGATTTATATATTTAAGTATGTGAATGCGTTTAAAATTACATTGATTAATATAATATTATCTAATGAATATAAATGGAAAATTTGTTACAATTTTCTGTATCAAATAGTGATAATTTTGTTTCGAAATTTTCTGAATTCAACGGAAAAGGATTTTAATCCTTTATGACTAGATGTCTATTTTGAGCTAATTAGATCATTAAAACCAGTCACAGCCTATACTGAGCTAACTAGATCATTAAAACCAGTCACAGCCTATATTGAGCTAACTAGATCATTAAAACCAGTTACAGCTGAACATTTCATAGATATATATATATATATATATATATATATATATATATATATATATATATATATATATATATATATATATATATATATATATATATATATTTATATATATGTGTGTGTGTGAGTGTGTGTGTGTGTGTGGGTGTGGGGGTGTGTGTGGGTGTGTGTGTGTGGTTTAATCTTTGTATTACAAGAGATGGAAAAGTGTCTATTACAAAACATTTTTTCATAAAGGCATTGGATTTGAGAATGATCTGCTAGTTTTAAAAATGGACCTTCTATTAGCATTAGTTTAATAGATATTCAAGGCAAACTTGAAGCTATAAAGCCATATAAAAATAAATTTAGCATTAATTAAGATTCAAATCTGACAAAACCTTGTATAAATATTGCTGAGTACCTTACATATGTTTTGGAGATTTTCACATAATTAAGATTTTTTGTAAATGATATTTTGCAATGGATTCAAAGTATATGTAGTCATACAAATAATTTATAATTCACTAACAGAAATGTTATCTTTGAAAATAAAGAAAAATTTCAGGCTGATGATATAATTAAGATGATAATTCTATGTGCAAAATAATTTATTGATAAATGTTGATTTAAAAGAGGCCGATCAAGCTTGTCTCAGTTCAAAAAGATTGCTGAGTTTAACTTCAATGTAGAAAAATATAGCGCTTATACAAACTGTACATGGGAAACGTTTGACAGTTGATGGTCATTGTACAAACAGAAAATAGAGTAAAATTGTGTTCCTGGAAACATGTGCATATATGGGTATATATATATGTTTGTATGAACGAATATGCCGATATGTGTATACTCTCGTGTGAGTTTTGTAGAAATGCTATTTTTACCCAGTATAATCATATGTTATCTTTAAAATATGTATGTAAACAAAATTTCTTTTAGTATTCTCTCTCTCTCTCTCTCTCTCTCTCTCTCTCTCTCTCTCTCTCTCTCGTGTCTAAACTTTTTTCCTTGCATTTTAAATTGTGAAAAAAATTGTCAACAAATATATTCATTTTGTCTTATGGTTGAAATACTCTACCAATATTTATGTGTTACAAGCATGTATCATCTGTCTTTATGTCAATAAAACCTTTATTATAAAAAGAAAGGCGTGCATCATCCCAAAACCCAAACGTTTGTACCAGCACTGGAACAACAAAGAGTAAGACTTTCATCTAACAAAGACCTGAAACAACCTAACAAAAACTTTCTGCACCTACATCGGAACGATAAACTGCACCCTGGCTCCAATATCGTCTATGCATACGCCAGCAGCGAGAAGAGTTCAAAGAAAGTGGACGTAAATGGACATATGCGTCACAATTTATGGAACAACCGAAGATAGGAGAAAGTCTTGGTTATCTGTTTATCTCCACCACCACCACGACCACCACATTGCGAAACGGCTAGAAATACTCGTGGGGTCGGTTCGCGGGCAATAACGGACCTGTAATCATCAATGTCAATGGTTGCTCATCAATGACATCATGGACCCAAAATGTCCATGTTGATGCATGATGCAATGTATACGGTGATGTACATTACGACAGCTATGATGAATTCTTAGATGATTAATCGCAAAGTTAATGTAGTGTGACGCTGCAAACACAACCCTCAGCGCTACCTCAATGATTATGGTCTCATTAACGAAGCCAGAATTTTATATGCCTTTCGTACATCAATCACCAACGAGAAAGGTCACTCACTCGAGACTGCATTAGCGTCTTAGCGTATTTATTACAATCGGAATAATATTCTATCGCGATTCTTTGTGAGGTTCGTGGCTTCATGTGAATAACTCGTATGTGTTTCCAGCAGAGAACGGTCGAAAAGAATGTAATTTGACTTCCCACAACTTCTTTGACATCGACTCAATCAGTGGAGAGATTCGGCAGATTTCATTGGTGACCAACAAAGACTCTACAATGTTCACGAGCACATACTCAGCTGTACCGTCTCGATCGAATTTCCACTGTACGCGGTTGACGTCACACACTCGTCTGTGAGAACAGTTCTCGGATGGCATTAAGATATCAATGAAATTCCCGATCACAAACATCATGATGCAGACTACTTGAACCTGCAGCGCGCGGTTAGTGACAGTTACGAAAGCTGAAATTCCACAAGCGTAGTTTCTCCTGGTTCTATGTTTGGGTTCTCACTAAATTCAACCCGTGCATCTTCCATGCCACAATCTTCGGATAACATATTCATATTACTCTTGTGGACCAGGATATGCACGTATTAGACCTCGACAATACAAATGTACATTAGAGAGAGAGTTGACATTTAATTATAATAATAGTGTAATAACCTTGCTTGTTGCAAATGCGAGAAAACCCGTTTCTATGGTATATTACGGAACTGGCCTTGGCGATGTCTTCTGTTGACTGTTCACAAGTGCACCAGCCGCTAAACAAACTGCAACGCGAGTCGTTGAAAGCATCAAAATCTTTGCTGTGGATCGGTTAAAAATTCTAAGATTGCAGGCGGTTTAATCGATTCGAGATCGACTACAACGGTACAGTGAGTGATTCGAGCATCACCAATATGATTATACTATCATCGACAGTAACAATGGCAGCCTCGTTCAGAAAAGTCATCAATGAAGCCACATACCAACATCTGTATGATTCTGTGATTGAGAATCTGGCAATGGACGTAAAGATATTGGACAAAACCAATAATGTATAAATGATGTAAAATTCAAAGATACATACGATCCCACGTTTGACACTGACGCACCTGTGTTGGTAGATCTCAATATTATTCGAACCCTGCTAGAACCCCTGATCAACAAATAATAGAATTACAAGTGTCTATGTTTTTATCTTCTGTTTGAGCCTTCTTTTAGAAACTGAAGGAAATCTTATTCATGCAAATAATAGCAATTACCTTGCCAATTAACAAGCTGGATTTGTCAACAATGGCATTATGGTGTTGTTTAGCAGCTCACGTTATTCCGTAGACGGAAAGAAATCGAAGCTATTCCACAAAGTTGACATTGCCATGACGATTCTCAAACTCGCAGGAAACAGTGATAATTACGCGAGACACGCTGGCTCAACCATATGTTTATCCAATAATGCTGATCCTAGACAGTATACAATTGAGCAACCTCAAAATCATGCAGGCATCGATGCCGCAAATGTACAAAATCTAACCACTTGATTAAGTAATAATTTCATGAGTGGATTCTCACAGGGTCCAGGTCAGCTTCGTGGAGGCTGATTGTAGTTTTCATATCAGATTCCTCTCAGTCTCATATTATTGATTTTTCAGAGGTGTCCGCAAAGTTATTTTGGAGCCAAACACACAGTCTCGATATTCTGTTGGAACAAACGCCAACGATGCAGTTTTGGCGTGATGGAAATGCTGTTGGCAAAGTTGAATTGTCTACATTAACATTGCAGAAGACCATCTTAATTTGCGTCGACGCTGTCGTTTCTGGCGCACAACATAGACCCTCACCCAGTAACAAATGGTCAGGGACAGTGATCTTAGCGCACCAAAACAATTGTTTCAAAATGCGAATCGAGATAATACTCAAACCAGTAGCAAGAATATATTTGATCACGTAGACATGTATAAAGTTTCTCTGCAGTTAAAGGGTCATCAGGGACCCTCTCAAAAAGGTATGCTGAACTTCACAAACATTCAAGTCAAAGATATGTTACAGTCGTGACAATCCGCACGGGAAGGGCTCATGACGGTTTTCGATCAATCGTTTGTACCACTGCTCAAGCCCGTACGTGAAACCTGGAAGGA
Organism: Megalonaias nervosa; assembly: GCA_016617855.1. Taxonomy (NCBI): domain Eukaryota; kingdom Metazoa; phylum Mollusca; class Bivalvia; order Unionida; family Unionidae; genus Megalonaias; species Megalonaias nervosa. Next base: position 28,242 of record JAECUM010020278.1, on the reverse strand, counting down.
GATGAAGAACTTCACGGGTTCTATTGTTGTGATGGTAGGAACAGAAAGACATCTAGGTCTGATCATGCGTGCGCCAACACAATTAGCAAAAATGCAAAGACATAGTGTCTACAAGAGGAAGATGAGAGACACCTGCGAGTGTTCCACAAGAACAACTACCCTCATACAAAGTTGTATACACTAACTGAAACATTTCCTGATGTGGGACGCCAGGAGAACTTTGATAATCCCCTAGAGTTTTCCGCTATCATGCCCTTCAACTGAAAAGACTATATACTTAGGCATAAAACGTCAAGGGATACGAGCACAAGACGCATCAGAAGTGAATGGCACAGATTGGGTATTTCTTGAGTGGATTCTAAGTTTAAGGATGATCAGTAAAATTAAAAATACAAAATCCTAGATATCCTCAAGAAACTACCCTAACGTGGAATAGGTCTTGGTAACTGTGAACCCAAACATGGCACAACAATCAACTGTTCCACGGCGCAAGCGCCTCACGCGTGGGACTCAAACCCGTAGGGTTCATATGAGTGTCTTTAGGCCAACAATAGGTAAATGAACTCATGGGTTGGTTGGAAATACTCTTTGGGTTGGTTCACGCGGGCAACAACGCACACGAAATCATGAATGAGACCGTATCCATTTGTGGTTGATGTTGTTGTCAGAGATTGCTCACCAATGGCATCATGGACCCGAGGGCGTTTGGCTCGTTGATGCACGAACTCATTAAAGACATCGATGATTAATATAACAAACTTGCCTAGGACACAGATGATGATTTCTGAGACACTTTCAGTCTTCGCGAAAAAAATTCTGCAATGCGGAATGTCGTAGCAAATACAATCCCGTGCGTTACCACGAAGACTAAGATCTCATCAACGAAACTATAATTTTTACCTGACCTCCTCTGCGTCAATCGCTGTGATGGAATCCCTCATACTTGAGATCGTACTGGTATTGTTTAGCGTGTTGGTCAGTTGGTCTGATATTTGATCACAGCCATTCCGGCATCTTGATGCGAATAACTTCCTGGTATTCTCGCCAGACAGGGGCTCAGCTTGGGGCATTGAAGAACTTTCTACGTGCGCGTCTTTGCGTCAACCATTGATGATATGCGACGGAGGATTTCGTTTGTGACAGGAAAAGACTAACATTTTCATACGGAAACACGAGTCTAAAGTCAGTTCTGTCATCTCGACTGAACCTCTGCAATAAGGGTTAATATTAGACAGTCATCCATGAGAAAGATTCTTTCTTGGTCCAAAGATACGTCCGAACAAATTCTACGTGCAGGGTACAAAATCGCGCCCAACATTATCACGATTACCTCAACGATTCAGATCAATCCATCCCGTGACGCCATCAGTGGCAGTTATGAAAACTGAGCTTCCGTAGATGTATCCTGTCGGTGTTATATTTTCTTCTGGTTCTCTCCGACTGCGGAACCGGGTGATTTGTTTTCAATTACTCAGACAACAACTGTGTATTTTCCATGCCACAGTCTTCTATTTACACAACTTCATTTTACTATTGTGGACCAGAAAGGGTACATGCTAGATCTCTGCGGGGAGATCTTGACAATAGAACTGTACATTAGAGATCGACCTGATATTTATTCAGTGACATTCGTACCTGGACGTGTGGTACCAATGAGTATTGTCAACGCGAAGAAACCTCTTATGTAACATATTAGTGAAATTTCCTCTGTGATGTTCTCCGAGGCTTGTTCACAGGAACCCCAAACCTTGCGCTTTACCAATCGTTAAAGAAGTTCCAACGTCGATGATAGCAACAAAAAGATTGCTGCGGATCGATGATAAAATCTGGATTGCTAGCGGTCCCATTGATTCGATTTCGACTACAACGATTAGTTGGCAAATATCATCGAACAAAGAAACATTGGATCACAAAAGATGTCCGTGAACTATGCGACCAAAGAAGAGAAGTGAAAAAGGAAAAAAGAGAACATGAAGGAGCTAGAAAATACAGAGAGATAAACAACATGATCAGGAAAAGCATGAACAAGGCAAAGGAATCCAGAAGAGAAAGACACTGCTGCAAAATCGAAGACAGTCTGAGTAGAAATGACAGCAAAATGGCATATCAACTGGTGAAAGATCTCGCAACCCATAAACAAGGGAAAACTACCACCATCCAAGACAAATCAGGAAAATGCCTCACAGAAGATCAAGAGATCCTCAAGCGATGGACAGAATACTGCTCAGAATAGTACAGTCATAAGACCCAAGGAGATCCAGCAGTACTAAATTGCCCTCAAGCAGAAGAAACTGATGACAACCCCATTCTTCATGAACAAGTAGAAATTGCAGTTAGGTCACTAAAGAAAGGAAAGTCAGCCGGCATTGACAACATATCATGTAGTAAATTCAAGGAAGATGAGAAGAGATACTCACAGTCTTAACAACAATCTGCAACAAGATATGGCAAACAAGAGAATGGACCACCACATGGACTCAGTCCTTGGTCATCGTGCTCCACAAGAAAGGAAACCTACAGCTAATGCAAAACTACAGAACCATCAGCTTGATCAGTCACCCGAGCAAAGTCATGCTGAAGATAATTCTTAACAGACTAAAGTCTAAAGCAGAGAAAATTATTGCTGAAGAGCAGGCAGGCTTCCGAGCAGGAAGGAGCACCACAGAACAAATCTTCAATCTCAGACTCCTTTGCGAGAAATACCTTCAGCATCAGCAGAATCTATACCACGTCTTTATAGATTTCAAAAAGGCTTTTGATAGGGTATGGCATGCAGCCTTATGGGCAACTATGAGGAATTACAACATCAGCTCAAACCTGGTGCAGGTTGTTGAGCACCTCTACGACAAAGCCACCAGTGCTGTTCTCATCAATGGCAGCAGAGGAGATTGGTTTCGAACAACAGTTTTAGTCAGACAGGGATGTATACTGTCACCTACACTCTTCAACATTTTCCTGGAAAGGATCGTGGAGGATGCCTTGCATGACCATAAGGGCACTGTCACCATCGGAGGAAGAACAATCACCAACCTTCGCTTCGCAGGTGATATTGATGGTTTAGCAGGAGATGAAAAAGAACTGGCTGACTTGGTTGAGCGCTTCGACACAACCTCCACAGCATACGGTATGGAGATTAGTGCCTAAAAACCAAACTGATAACAAACAACACCAATGGCACCAGTGCAGAAATAAAGGTCAGTGGACAGAAGCTGGAAAGAGTCACAAGCTTCAAGTACTTGGGATCAATTATCACAGATGAGGGCTGCAAACCAGAACTACTTTGCAGGATTGCCCAGACAACAGCGGCAATAACAAGGTTGAGACCAATATGGAAAGATACCAACATTGCTTTTGGTTCCAAAATAAGGCTGATGCGCCCGATTGTCATATCTATCTTTCTGTATGCTTGTGAAACATGGACGCTCACTTCAGATCTACAAAGAAGGATTTAAACCTTTGAAATGAGATGCTACCGCAAGATCTTGGGCATCTCAAGGCACAGTGCGAGGGTGCAGAAGAAGAGGCGGACAGAAAAAGAGGTGGGAAGACAACATTAAGGAGTGGACAGGCATGGGATTTGGAGATTCCCAAAGGGCAGTAGAGAACATGGAAAGATGGAGAGAATTGGTTGTAAAGTCAACTGTGGTGCCCCAACGACCTCTTAGCTTAAGGGATTGATGATGATGATGATGATGATGATGATGATGATGATGATGATTAGTTACTCGGGTACCCTCAAAAAGGGTTACGCTTCCACAAGCATTTACACTTCCGTCGACAGCGACAAGCCAGTGTCGGTCGGTGAAATCATCAATAAATCTATTCAACAACGTCAAGCTGATTACATGATTGCACATGCGCTATGGGAAGCGAATTATTATTATGGACGAGGTCTGGACGCGGGTGGTGAACCCATAAAAGGGTACTAGACGAAACCAATAATGTATAAGTATGATAACATTCAAAGACTTTTTTGATAGCGTGTTTGATATGGAGAGTCTGTGATGTTCGATCGAAGTAAAAATCATTTTCAGTATTATTCCTCCCCGGCTAAGGTTTCTAAATCAATACATGAATAGAATTAAAAGTATATGATATGTCTAGGTATTTCCTCCTGTGTGAGGCCTGTTTTGAAATCGATGGAAAACTTGTACATAACGTCGAGGGCCGGTACCAGTTACAATGGAGGTAACAAGATTGGATTTGTCAATGTTCCAAACAATAGTGTCAGTCAAATAAAATATAAAATGGGAAATTCATGCTACAAAGGTTTCGAGGATTTCTAGGTGCCCGTCTCTCGTCCCAAATATAATGAGTGTATAACCAATAATTTTATTGAAGATAAATCGAATTTCTACGCCAGTGTTTTAAAATATATAACAAACTATTATTACCCCTGTCATTGATACTCAAATATATGACACCTATTCCAGAATATGCAATTTGACTGGAACTAAAACCTGTCCATAAAGGCGTGGAACTGAACACTGATTCTAATCCCTCGTCAGACAAATTTTCGTATAGTACTAATTGCAATGTACCTCAAGCCAACACTGTCGCTGGTTAGGTAAGAGTGCTTACGTAATACACCTAAACTGAAAACCTGTAGACACCATACGGTCTCAAAATTAGTAGCAACTTCAAGAGACTGTGTCTACATTTTAAGAATTTTTCAGTATGTACTTATTAAAATTTATACTTATTTATTAAGGTTGAAACACAGTCTTTGTTTGTATATGAATTTGCTATGCTAACGAGTAAACTGAACTATTTCCGCTTGAGCAATGGGTAACTCACAAACGAAAGGTCCTGCAGGAATGACAATCTCCATGAAATTGTTATGGACATGCAGTCAAATAGCGAAAATAAGCGATAGGAAGCGGTCATTTACCTCTACATTTTCCGGGAATGAAATTTTCCACCCATAATTGTATTTTTTTAAATGTTTGAATGATCGATTCATTTACAGAATGATGCACACAAATTATTGCCAGCACAAGAGAGGCGATCCTTTCAGCTATGCTCCGTTTGTACCCAGCAATCCTCAAAATTTTGCGTGCATTGGTCGGTCAGTCAATCCCATACGGTTTGGTGGGGTTACTACCGAGACATCCAGAAAGACAAGTAGCTTTCAAAGTTCCGTAAAAGTGGCCGACCAGCTAGGACTTAAGCACTATTATGATTTAAAGAAGAAATGATAAAACTCAAATTTATCTTTATAAAAATGCTGTTGAAAACAAATCAAAGCAAGACAAACCGCATTAAATACCTCAGATATTAACAAGGCTAGCCAATTTATAAAAAATTAAAAATAAAAAAAAATTCAAAGCGATAAGCCACATTTATTTCTGAAATAGTTATTAAAGTTCAGTTGAATAGCCGTGGGTTCTTAACTGATTTAACACCACTGACAATTCACAACGATTTTTTCATTTCTTTTCTTTCTTTACACTCTTTTTTTCTTTTGGCAAGAAAGAAAGAGAGTTGAGTGAACTGAAGTAAAATACCGATTCCACATGGGCATCACCTACCTGCATCATCATCGTCGTCATCATCATCATCATCATTATTGTTGTTGTTATTTTGGTGGTGATGGTGGTTGTGGTGGTGGTTGTTCTTGTTGTTCTTTTTGCTCTTGTTGCATATATATAACGAATGACACCACCTACATTATCTCTTTAACAAAAACCTACAAAACATGCAGTATAATAAATGTCTTGACCAAAATGAAAATATTTGTAATTAACATCTGTGAGTATGTGGTAAGGAACGTGTTGCTTCTTTTTCCACAGTGATTTCCAGTATGTGGTAAGGAACGTATTGGGTTTTTCGACAGTGATTTTTCTGCATCTAGTTTGTTTCAAAATAATCAAGTCAAATATCATCCTAATGAGTAAAAATTTAATTTTAAAAAATTGACAAATATCGTTGGTAATTACATTTATAGGAGATAAATATGTTCGGAATTCTCAACTTGTAATTGAAGTTGACATACAAAAAAATTAGTTCCTTCCCTCCTATTAGCCTTAGGCCCTAGTTACCTTAATCTGGCCCTGCATGTTGTGATGTTCCAACATACATCTGTAGAGAAGACACGGAATTTAACATATAGCTTAGCAACCATAAATAGTAACTATCCTAAATATTAAAAGAATATATACATATTGCGAGGTAACCTTGTTTTCCCGTTAAACTGGGACGCGTTAGTCAGTTTGATAAAAGTGTCATAGAATTTAAATAATCTAAAATATCCATAGAATTTGAGCTTAAATTTGACAAATACATTTGTTAATTACCTTCCCGTGAGTAAATCTAAGCTATATAATTTTAATCTTTTTGAGTAAGGAGGACTTCAAAAGAACTTTGTGAACCAAATTGCTCAATGATAAAACGTACTTATTTAATTCATTTCGGCAAACAACTATAATATGTTTTGAAATTTTACTGTATATCCCAGTCCACACTAACAAAGAACGTTGAACTTTGTATTTAGCCTCTGTGTTGAAGGTTAAAATGAATCACAAGAAGAGAGAGATGGTGGTGGATGGAAGGTGTGGGTGTGGGGTTGTGATGTAAATGTTCTCTTGTTCGGGAATAGTTTTAGAGGTCGGCCTGACATGCTGCATTATGAGCCTCATATATATAGTTATGAATAGTATGTTACGTTATGGTGTTATGTCATGGTATGTTACGTTTTGATGTTATATCATATTATGTTTATAAATTCCAAGTATTTTTGTTTGCAAATGTCAGTAGTATATTCTCCATCATCATCATCATCATCATCATCATCATCAGCGTATTATCATCAGCTTATTATCATTATTATTATTATTATTATTATTATTATTATTATTATTAGTAGTAGTAGTAGTAGTAGTAGTAGTAGTAGTAGTATTAGCATTGGATTCACGCATTCGTTAATTCCTTCATACATTTATTCCTTCATTTATTGGTCAGAACATTCAGTTTCAGGATAAAATTCATAAAGCTGTAATTTTTATGTCGGCAATATTCTCTAGGGAATGGGGAATTTTCGATTTATGTTGATTTAAATAATAATAATAATAATAATAATAATAATAATAATAATAATAATAATAATAATAATAACAACAACAACAACAACAACAACAATAATAATAATAATAATAATAATAATAATAATAATCTGTATTTTACCCACAACTTTGCTTATGAACGAACACTGTACAATGAAATGCAAAAATATCATAAGACATTTTAAAATTTTAAAACCAGTTTATAATTATCAACGTAGCGTAAATACTGCAATGCCAATTTTTTGTGTACTTTGTGGCATGAAAATAACATAGCTGACCTAAATTCTTTTGTAACATACAGCGTCCATTTTTTCCACTCTTTGAAGCATACAACTGCATGTGTGAATATGCGTTTCCAAGTATAGCTACAGTAAAGACGCTGAATCTTTCAAAACAATTTTGTTAGATTTTTTAAAATATGGGTAAAATAAAGTCAAATAAATTTATAGGCAAAGAAGGTGACGCATTCAATAGAATCGAGCGCACTTAATTAGTTGAGTATTACTACATTACATGCTGCATTTAATGCTATGTAAATTGCATATTTAGCGCAAAAAGTAGTCATATAGATATAACACATAATATTTCATAATTGATGATTTAAGTTTGTTATTATATTCTGTGCATTTCAACTTAAACCTCAAATTTATAGAACAAATGGTTCATATTGAACCTATTTTTCATTTCATAATACATGTATGTACCTTAATGTACTCTGTAATGTCGAGTTTGAAGAAATAATAACGCACAGAATTGAATTGCTTGAAGTACTCATTCACAGAGCAATTATTCCAAACGATCTTTCTGGGGACAAGTTTAACTGAGCGTTACTGTTGGTCTAGTTTTAATAGCATGTTACGTGTTGCCTAATGGTGATCAATGACCCAACTCAAAATCATCCAGTTACGGCACCCATTACTTTGTAATTCCCCACCAGAAACGTATTCATGAACATATGCATTAGTGCCTGGCAAATACACTTGCTTAATGACGCAGTAATTAACTCACCTTTTGATGCAGTTTGATATGGATTAATTGGACAAAACTCATAGCATATAGAAGCTTTTAGGCTAGAAATATACACATTATATAGATCAAACAGAGAGAACAGTACGCTTGGTTACACGAGACTATTATCACAAAAGTTAAAGAATCATAATTCGTCCCCAATTTAGAATCGAACGACGTTGGCATGGCTTTCGTATATAACCCACATAGAACAGTAGGTATGTTTTTTTCCCATTTACACCTTTAAAACTATGGTTTAATAATATGTCTGCATGTATATAACCTTTGATATAAAATTCTGAAATAAGCCATTTACAAAAAGAACGAATAGCGTATACCCTAGTTGCCGGCGCATTATGCGACGGTGGATTTGTGTCACCGGATGCGGATTATGCACAGGTAAAAAAATTATAAGTAGAGAGGAATTTTCACAACTCCTTGAATTTATTTTCCACTTTTACTATACTTTTAACTTAATATTCAGCGTAATTTATAAAAATGACCGATAAAGTAATCCTTTTCATACTTGTACCTTAATATTCAGCGTAATTTATAAAACTGACCGATAAAGTAGTCCTTTTCATACTTGTACCTTAATATTCAGCGTAATTTATAAAAATGACCGATAAAGTAGTCCTTTTCATACTGGTACCTTAATATTCAGCGTAATTTATAAAAATGACCGATAAAGTAGTCCTTTTCATACTGGTACCTTAATATTCAGCGTAATTTATAAAAATGACCGATAAAGTAGTCCTTTTCATACTTGTACCTTAATACTCAGCGTAATTTACAAAAGTATGACAGAGAAATTAGATATTTCCTCACATACATATTCATATAGTCTTTAAAAGCTTTGTAACAAAATTTAATGTTAAATATTTGTGTCCAACATTTTGAAAATCTGTAAATATGGGGGGGGGGGGATCAGTGGTACCAATTTATTGTGAATTCACTATATTTCCAAAGACAATGTTTTGTTTGGATGCCAATTTTCATGGGTTTTTTATGTTGCTACAAATAACCAAGTTAAAGACACAATGATTATCTCGAAAAAGGAAAGATCAATCGCATATCCACACAATTAAATAACAAGAAAATTTTATTTTATTTCACAAAATGACAAATATTGAGAGACGCGCAAACACTTACGCGGTAAACCAAGGGAACTAACTCTGAAAGTGACTGCTACCAATTTGCCCTCGCGTTGTCTCGCTTGAGAAATAAACAAATAAATAAATATCTACATTTAAAAAACGAAAGACGTTTAAAATATTCCATTGAATGAAAATGTTATAGTAAGGACAAGGCCGTGATTAGTGTTTTTATCCCACCCACAGTCTCTCTCTCTCTCTCTCTCTCTCTCTCTCTCTCTCTCTCTCTCTCTCTCTCTCTCACACACACACACACACACACACACACACACAGCGTGCACATGAAACAATGAGACGTCTTTTCTTCAAAAGCAAAAGCTTTTTCTATTCAGTATATGCTGTGGGTTATGTAAAATTGTATACTGTAGCTGACCTTGTCCAAAATCAATAAATCTGTGAACAATACATAGCTAGTATTGTCTCTGTAAGTGTGGGTTAATATTAGAATCATTATGAATAGAAGAAGAAAAACATATTTATCTTGGTCTGAGTCAAGGACATTGTCTTAACCATGTTCATTATGAATATTTTAGTATTAGACTGTTTAACTGTAACCAAGATTTTTCTAGAAATGAGCTTTTGGCCCTCATCCGGGTTATTCTTTTGTGTCTTGGGTTTTTTTATAACCTTGTTTACTGGAAAAATTATTTAGCTCTGCGATAATATCTGGACAGTAATCATTTATATTGTTGTATTGTTTTATTCTGTTGTATTTTGATTTGAGTCAATTATGTATTATTCTCTGGAAATTCAAAGTGCTATATAATATTCTAGGGAAGAGACATTAACTGGGAATTATAGAGAATTCAAACAACGAAACCGTTGGTTATATTACTGTGACTCAACAAAATACTATTGGCCCATCAATACAATTCAGGTCATTGGTACATTAGTACATTAGACACAGCCGGCCACTACAGGCACATCAACACATTCAGCGTTGGAAATTATTTGGAGCACCGATAAAGATTATTGAGAACTTTTTTCATTAGGACTTGTGTTTGTAATTCTAGGATTATCTGGGATTTAATTCGCAATACCTTAAGTTCTTTTTCTTGTACATTTTCACTTTATATTCTACGGAAATAAATTATTAGTTGAATTTTCTAAAGTTTGTTGCTTCTCACTCTTTGGTCATAAACTATGTAAAAGAAAGAATCAAACACAACAAGTTTGTAAAACTTAACAAAGAATTTAATTATCAAAGTTATAAATGAAAATGTGAGAGGAACTTACAGTATTATAAACTGAATCCAGAATAATCCTGATACAGTTCTATGAAAGTCCTAAATTAAATAAAAGTTCTGTATAAATTTCAAAACCGGAAATGTACTGGCCCACCAAGAATCGTGACGTTGTCAAGACGGGGTTTTCCAGAACTCCTTTGAATAATTCACCGCAGTTCCAGAATAATAGCATAGTCCAAATAATGAGCACTTTCTATTCCCACTGAGAAGTCCAAACAAATGTTTATCTTCTCGAATAACATCAAAGTACAACATAAAACACTTCTGCAAACTTACAATAGGAAAACAAGAAATGAGGATGACTCCAAAATCGGTGTGAATCTGATTGCTCAGTTTTCTCCTTATATACACCTTCTTTTACCATTATAGTTCACAATATACCCCCACGTGACAGATCACACTACTCATTTTAGTGTGGAAATTTCTTGTTTTTGTGACCTTTCTTGAGCGAGGCTGTAAGCCGATTGCCACTCTTTGAAAAACCAAACGATGCGTTGGGGTGGACATTCTATCAAATGGGTGTTGTGCTCGATCAAACGTTTGACAAATTTGGTTTTACCTGAATCACTCAGTCCAGCAATTAAGAGGTTATTGGGATGGCGAAGATAAGGTGACTCCCAAGTTGAACGATCTAACTTTTCGGCAATGACTTTAAGGACAGAGGAGGTAAAAGAGGAAGATGTAGCCGTTGCGAAGGTGTTCAGAATTTTGAGAATAACATAAACAAGGCAAGAGATTTTATACTTTCAGGACACGTTTCTTCAGTGTTCAAAGTTGAAACTTGACTTGAAGTTCCAAAAAACATAAGAGTCAAATGTTTAAGTACATCGATAAAAGGCAAAGTAAAAGGATCAACGCGCAATATGAACAAGTTACTGTACAACATTTTTTTTATTCAAGTGTACCCTAGAATTTCTAGGGACACGCTTTAATTCCTTTTGAGTCTCTACAATTGACTTCACTATTTTTCCTCCCAGAATGATCTTTCATTCGTGTAATAATGTCAGTTACGGTACTGCTGTCCTGAATTTTGTTTTCCTCTTTGTCTGATTCCTCTGCCACTGTGGCTCACACAGGTTAAAATGTCACATTTTTCACTTGACGCTTTAAGTCCTCTTTTTTTCTGGCATTAAGTCTTTGGCATAGTCAGCTACTTCTTGCGTCCAGGCATCGAAGCCAACCCTCTTCCAGGCAGGTACATCATTCCAGTTGTGGTATAGGTCACTCACAAGCTATGCACACATCTACGAAAGCATACAATTTCGATAAAGATTCACTACTATTTTTTTTTTTCCACGCAGAGGCAGAGAAGTATCGATAAGAAATCACAACGCTTTAACAGAACGAGTCTCTTGTGCACATTTCAAGCAGCAACCATGATGTCTTTGTAGGAACTCTTCGTAAATAATCCACAAGGAAAATGGTGGTACACAAAATTCCCAGAACGTAGTCACTAACATGTACACCACATGTCGTCCAAAATTTAATGAAAACAAATATTGTAAAAACGTTTGGTAATCCTCAAAGGTCTGAATATGGTCATTAACTTCCTTCCACAGAATATGTTGCAACACTGTTGATAAAGGTCGTGGCGTGATAACGTTTATACCATCGTCAGGCCGTTTCTGAATATTCTTAGTTATTCACAGCAATGTGTTTCTTTTGGAGGTTATATATATATATATATATATATATATATATATATATATATATATATATATATATATATATACACACACACACATACATACATACATATACACACACACAGATATCGTAACATCCAAAACCTTCTGAGTCTCGGGTAGTTAGTTGATCAGTGTCTAACCATTTGAACAGTTTGAAAAGAATCAATCTTCTCACGGCATTCAGGTACCAGTGGTAAAAACTCTGGTGTTGTAAAGGATGCAATTATGCATTGCGTTTCACTTGTATCTTGACGAACTCTTTTTAAATCTGTTCTCTAAACCCCAGAGGCAAACCACAAATGTTTTCTTGTACATTATCTATGACGATATAACTGGGATCCCAATAAAGGAAGGTAGTGACAGTATGGAGACGATCGAGCATGTTCCAAGTAAGCCGAGTCTTTGTGCGCCCTTTCGTGGTGACACACCGCAACTGAAACACTTGATTTTCTCCTGCCAAGTAAATAAATCCAGCTCAGGATAATTGTTCGTGTGTGGGTCGTCCCAGATATTTTGGCCACTTTCTTTTGAACGTTTGGAATCGACTTTTAATGTCGCAGTATCCAGGTAAAGCCAAAAGCAACGTGTATTCTTCTTTAACGGCTGCATATCGTTGAGGTGGCGGTGACATTTTGAGTTGTTTGCACAGGCATGGATGACAACCGTAATCTTTTCTTCTAGCTCTGTTTTCTCTTCGTAATGAAGTGTTAATCTTGTAAGTATTCCAGTTTATATACAGGCCAATATCAGTATGTCCGTACAGCAAAGTGAAGTGGCTTCGAAGTCGCATTCGCTTCTGGTAGACGATTTGATAATTTATTTCCAAAGGAAGACTGATGATTTCGTAGGTTGGTAACCGTACAGTTTTGTGTGGGTTGTAGGTAGTCACTCTAAACTTTCTAAAGTGTTGATCCTCTCCAGACTGCAAAACTTCTCTCATTACGTCAAAGTTACCAGTTGACTCGTTTGATGGTTGAGCGTAAATCTCTTAACTTTGCAATCGGTGTGCTATTCTCCTCGTTTATCTAGGTATTCGTAGCCATAATTTTTATGACCACCGCTAGCAAAACTCAGAATCTTGTTTTCGGGCTGCTTGCCCGTCCATGCCCCTAAACGGTCTCTTCCGATCTCAGGGCGAGGATGATTCGGGTGATTGATGTAGATGCAACCGTCCGTGTCAAATTACATAACATGGTCTCCTAACAGTTCAAAGGCTTCGAACAATTTTAAGCGATCGTTGGCTGTCACGTTGGCAGCAATGATGTCATTTCCAATTTCGTCGGCCAGTACAAACTATGGTTCTTCTTCGTAATTCACAAGGACAAGATCTATGCCAACGACATTCACGTCTCTCACATATTTTCTTTTGTCGTAAATCATGTCTGCCAAGTAGTCCGTTTTGGGTAAACACGGATGTTGTGCCATTTTCCCCACAAGAAATTCAATATGACTTTGGCAAACGATTGTCTTCTTTTGTTTTTATCGACCTGGTCTAAAGTGATGTCTTCCTTGAAACATTACTCCTCTTTGAATTTGTCTTGTGATGTGATTTGAATTTTTAACGTAGCTTTAACAATTTTTCAGTCATATCGCTACGATGTCTGCAGTGTGGCAGTTTATAGTGATGTCTAGCACTGGGGCATCATGCCGCAGACATGTAGCATGATGTCCCACCCAGTCACATTATCCTGACACCAGGCCGACCAGTCCTAACACTAACCTCTTAATGCTGAGCGCCAAGCGAGGCAGCTGTTAGTACCATTTTTGTCAGTCTTTGGTATCACTCGACCGGGGATCGAACCCATGACCTTCCGCATCCGAGGCGGACGCTCTAACCACTAGGCCACCGGAGCGGTGAATTTGTCTTGGTCTTCGTGAGTCTGGCACCATGATGGATAGCCGCTGGCTTTGAGTTTGAGTTTCAAAAAAGCATCAATGTGGCCTGAGAAAATGCCTTTCTGGGTGTCGTGGTCCTTTTGGTACTTTTCTGTCTTGGGAAAGTGGTAAATTTCGTACACTTCTAATACTTGGAACCCCAGTTCCATAGCGCGAAACAATTCCACGCAGACCCACGTTCCTGTCAAAACGCGTTTTTCCTGGGTGTGATGATAAGGTAGGTCTTGTTTACAGGTATCGGCAGAGGTACGACACAAAGGAAACATCAGCTTTTCTTGGCAATGGGAAGACGGGATGGTCCAAGTGGGTGGAAGGCAAGACTTTGCATTTGGTCAAGTCTTCGTTTTGGCTAATGTTCCACACGTCAATGTGTTCTGTCAGTATATGTGTGTGTCTTACTGGAAAGTGACAATATTTGCACACCCAAGTATACAGCTACCACACATCCATATATTTGATTTATTATCCTCTCTCCTTGTCCGCGTGGAACAGCAAGCATGTGGCATTCGTTCGTCCTCCATAGACACTGTCGCTAGGGTCAAGAGGGTTTAAAAGGTTGTAACTTTCCACGATACGCTTAAACTCGGGATAAGTTTTCGAACGTCGATCGTACTCGTGCTTTCACATTTCAACCACTTGGTATCCTTGCTCTTCTAACTTCAAGCGTTGTTGGTACATTTTCTCGTGCAATTCTTCCATGGTGCACTGTAAGAACTCATTTTTCTTGTCACGTTGAGGGTAACAAAAAAAGCATCCATTAGATTAGTAGACGATCTTTGGGTCTTCTAAGTCCCAGCCACCCACCGAATATTTTCCAATGACCTTTTCGCCTCCTTCGTTTCCGGCATGTTGGATCCATTTGTCTTCCTTTTTGGACAAGTAATGGAACCAGCACACAGCTTTGGCCGAATATCGACGTCTGATGAACTCCTCAGCTTGAGGCCGTATGACACCTAGCGTGTTCTCATGCATGAATCAGTTGCTGTACACTAAGGAGCATGCTTTGGCATTGGTACAGGGTTAGGAGCGTGAGAGTTGTATCAAGAGTAGAAGGCTTCTCTCCGTTCGATGCGCATTTTGTCGGGGTCGTAATAGTGTACGTCAGGCAAATGTGGCAGGACTGCTTCCTGATTGGCTTCGGTATTGAAATAGTATGGAAAATATCATTTGTCCATTTGTTTCATTCCAAACGCTTTAGGCATTCAGTTCAAAGGCTGGCCAAATAACTCATGGAATCTTTAAGTGGTACTTATCCCACTTTACTGAAGATGACTTTGGCTCCACTCATGGTGACCTGGGGGCATTCGGTGCCTTGTTCTAAATAGTTTTTCAGAAGAAATTGTCCATCGTAACATCGTCTCTCTCTCTCTCTCTCTCTCTCTCTCTCTCTCTCTCTCTCTCTCTCTCTCTATATATATATATATATATATATATATATATATATATATATATATATATATATATATATATATATAATGAACAAAGAAGAATAGAAAATCTTTGTTGTGTTTGCACAAAAATAAGTGTACAATCAATATTTTTTTCACAAAATTGGGAACTTGTATATGACTATTTATACAGCCTTGTTTGCAATGATCAGTCGGTAGGTTGGTTGTGTGTTTAGTCGGTCGATTGCTTGACTAACTAGCTGTTTGAATACCAAACCGAGTATCGAAGCTACAAAAAATCGTGCATCTTTATACCAAAAGTAAATAATGTAACTGTGGTATATACATCATGTGCTTCGGTGAAGTAGGGTAGTGAGGGGGAGGGGTGACGTACGTGTCTATCAAACAAATTTCTGTCTTTAATTTTGCTGTATTGGTAGTATGCCGGGTTAACAAGAAGCACAGCAGTAGATGCGTCCAAATCAAGTGTTCGATAAAGTGATGATAATGACGGCAACAGCGATGATGGTGATGTTGGTAGTGATTGTGATTTCTTGATTAAAGAAAAGAACTTGTGGCCTTCGGCCGGTAGCATTATACACAAATATACAATGTAATTGTGCCATTTTAACATAGTGCGTGTTTTTGTCCGTGACATTTGATACTTAAAGATATAATGCCTTTACATCGGATGCGGAAATAAAAGATAAAGATATTGGTTTATTAAGCGAATGGTTGAGAAAAATTTATCGGAAAGCTTATTTCTCATAAGTTAAACGATCGAGCATATAACAGTAATACAAAAGCCATACATCTGAAACCCTAGAGTCTTAATTTCTTTATTAAAAAAAAAAAAAAAAAAAAAAAAAAATTCTTTATTTAAATATATAGGTAGTTTGTTTGATTGTAACAATTCTTACGTTAGCATTGTTGTCCGTGAACAATTCTTACATTTTGGCATTCTTGTCTTTGAACAATTCTTACATTGTGGCATTATTGTCTTTGAAGAATTCTTACATTGTGACATTCTTGTCTTTGAACAATTCATACGTTTCTTGTCTTTGAACAATTCATGCATTGTGACATTCTTGTCTTTGAACAATTCTTACATCGTGGCATTCTTGTCTTTGAACAATTCTTACATTGTGACATTCTTGTCTTTGAACAATTCATACGTTTCTTGTCTTTGAAATTTTAAATGCATCTGATTGATACTACTAACGTTGATCTTTCCAAAGAATTTTGAAAGCGAACTCACGTAAATGCATAACTCCCTCGCATGCATTTGGAAATTTTCTGAAAGATGGAACGACAGAAAGTAAAGCCTGTAAGATGCATCAAAGCCTCTAGATTTCAAATTCTTGATATACACTAGCATTGTCACGGAATTGTGTGTAGTGAAAACTTTATGCATTAAAATGTAATCGGGTTTAGTTTGCCGCATACAGCATTGCCCGAGGGTGGGTATCAAAACAAAAAAACCACCGCGGATTTTCAATATTTCTTCTCAGAATTTAACGCAAGCATAGAATATTCAGAATTAAGTAAGAACTTCGCGCAAATAAAATAGCCAGCCGCTATAACTTTTGGACAAGAGGCATTCGATATAAAGTAAAGATCTTCATTATTTTTCTTTAAATGTTGAAGACAGATCTTAATATTTGCATGTTTTTTTCTTATAGATCCTCGAATATATTCTTAGCTTTGCTTCAATGCCTTGAAAGAAAGGAAATGAGAAGTGCCAAGAGAGAAAAACTCGCCCTCTACGAATATCAGCCTTAACACCGTATAATTGAGAGTGGAATTAAAGAAGTTATACATATAAAAACAGAAAATACATCTTAAGCCTTTCCTAAATTTAGGAATATAAATATTTCCTTGAAAACCGAAGCCACATTATTGACGATTATATGAACAAGTTTGCTGTTCATTTCAGACTTACATACATTGTTACGTTGTCTTTTTTAACGCATGTGCTTAATAGTCAATTCACACCATACTGTACAGGAATTATTAATCTAACAGGAACTTGGATGGAAAATCTTCAAATTAACAAGTTTATTCTACTGATAAAACTGTATCAACAATAGTGCAAAAGCTGTAGTCGGTGATCAATTGATGTTCATTAAAGATCTCCATTCACAAAATTTATGAATGAATGAATATAATGGAATCATTCATCTCCAATGAAAGGTTAGGGCGGGCAAGGATTTCATCCAATCAAATTTCAGAATGATCTCTGGTGCGAATTCAAGGAAAATGGCCGACAATAACAGTACTTCGCTACTTGCAGCTGGTGGATGTAATGAAGATAGCGGTAATGTGGAAGCTGGAGAAGAAGATGACGTTTTTTCAGAGAATGCAGAATTAGTCGAGGAAACCGTTTATACTCATTCTTTGTGTGCTCCGCCTGAAAATCAGTAAGAATCCACGCATGTGCAATGTTACTCAATCATGAACGGCTACATTCATGCTCAACTTGATGTTTGGCCCCATCACCCAATGTGTTATCGCTTCCTGCAGGTGCAGTGATTAAGGAATTGTTTGTACATTCATATGTAATATATTCTGTTTATGAATTATGGGCTGTCAGTGTCGTGTAGAGCGCGATTTCCCAGTCATGTTAAAGCTTCAGGACGCGGGCTGTAACTTTCCTAAGATTAAAATACTCAAAAGTTGAGTGTAACTCAGTTTTAAAATTAACAAGTTTAAAACAAAACTTAGAGTTTAACAAAAGTCAGCTTGCCCTGGGCAGGCAGACCGGAAAATATGAACTACACCAATATTTTATTATGAGTAAAAAAACTAGAAGTATAGAATATTTTACAGAAATTGAATTATATTTATTAAACTTTTGTTTTAATATTTGTTGGCATTTTAAAACCATGTGCAGATAATTAGGGTTATCAAAAAATGTAAATATATGTAGATTAGAAGGAGACTGCAGATATAGGTAGAAGAGCAATGACAGACATGTCCAAGTATATCAAAAGATAAATGATAGGTACAAAACGGTTTGGAAATAACTTGATTTTTTAGAGGGAGAGAGAGGGAGATAGGGAATGAAACCTAGACCGTTTGTAATGATTTACTTGATTAGTGAAGGATTTGTGAACACTTATTTTATTGATTTACCAATCAATTATCATCTAGTCACCTTGAAATCAGTGACATGCATTAAGATATTTGACAATCGGACTTTTGACAATGATTTGGAAAACCTTTTTTTTTGTACGTATAAATCCCCAGTAAATACCACGCAAACAGCTGATCACAAATACCACTTGTGGATACTATTCATTTGCGTAGGATCAGTAATCACGTTTTTGAATGGGATCCTCCTTTTGTTTAATCGTTAGAGGTGAGTGCTTTTTATTTCCAAATAGACCACTGAAAGAGATCACACAAGTTGTGTCATTAACAAAGAGGGCAAACGAGTTGTATTATTAACAATTAACACCCACATGCCATAAAATCAGCAACATACTTGAAAACAATGTTTGAATAGCCGATTGTTTAGGGTTGGCAATTAGACAAAAACTGCTAGAGGCCAACTTAGGATCTGAAAGTAAGTGAATCCCAAATGCATTCAAATATTACAATAAAATTTAACTGATAAGTTAAAAAATAAATATTTATTCCATATTTGTCAAAACTTTTAAATCACAATATCAAGTCTGCATGAGAAAATGTGAGACTGACCTCAGCAATGACTACAGAATGAAAATGACATAAAATAAAGGAAAGAATCTGTTGCCAGTTACATAGAAGAAGAATGGGCTACATGTAAACATTAAATAAAGATGCTGACATATATACTCTGGTGAAATCCCAGAGTACATAAACTGAAGAACATAAAACACCAGGAACCCCTTGTCACTAAAGAAGTTAGCATAGAACTTGTGCTTTATGTGTTTTACCTGGACCATTGACATGACATAAAATTTCTTGTATCCCTTTCAATTTTTTGGACTTGCCTGATGGCAAGTGCCTTGCAAACTTAAGCTTGCCTGAACTGAATTTTATCTTGTCCCAGGAGTCGAGCATGTGGATCTGTAAATTCCTG
This sequence comes from Megalonaias nervosa, assembly GCA_016617855.1. Taxonomy (NCBI): domain Eukaryota; kingdom Metazoa; phylum Mollusca; class Bivalvia; order Unionida; family Unionidae; genus Megalonaias; species Megalonaias nervosa. Next base: position 8,734 of record JAECUM010020278.1, on the reverse strand, counting down.
ACATTCGCCATCTTTTTAAAATGACCGAAAATGACTTGAAAAAGATGAAGGGTTGATTTGTTCATGATAACCGTTACATGCTATATTTCTGTCAGAACAGTTACTGCACAATCCTAGCTTTATAAAATATACCTGGGTTTTAACTGTATATTATGTATCTTAGCCATGAATGTACTGTACTATATGCTAGCTTATAAGATGAGTCCAGCTGCACAGACCCAGACCTGCAGGTGCGTAATGCTATGGCAGATCTGATCTTTGTTGTTTGCCATTTGACTCGATTTGTAAGAGAGCATACACGGTAATTATTGCATATGTGAGAGAGATGGAAAGGGGTTGTGAGTGGTCACTGTAAACTACTCGATAGGACATCACATTAAGGCTCAAATTGGATGTTCATTGTTATGAATTAACCAAAATTCTAATTAAAAAAAGCAAATTTAAACCATGAGAATAGAAGAGAAGAATGGAACAAAAAGCAGAATATAAGAAGGCACAGCTGAAATTGAACTTCATTATTTTAAATGAACCATGTTTTGGAAAAGATGGTAACTAAACTGCAGAAAATAGAATGAAAATATTATCTTTAATGTCCATAATTTGTTGATGATAAGGAAGCTGAGTATATGGTTCTGAAAATGAATATTATATATGCAGGGTTCCCGCACAGGTCTGAAATTCTGGATAAAGTCTTAAATTTGAAAATTGCTCTTCCGGGCCATGAAAAGGTCTGGAAATATTACAAAATGACTTAAAAGTCTGGAAAAAGTCTTAAATTTTTGTTGTTCCCATTCACATGATGTCATTAACACACTTTCCCTTCACTAAGTTTAATTGTGATATTGGGCCCTGGACAAGACATTCTGTGATAGTTTGAACCATGCATCGAGGAACGTTTACAAATGCATGTTTACAATATGGCCTACCTGGACAGTCCTAAAGGCCAAATCCATGCGCAGTTCATATCAGATGATTCACTTTGGCAAATAGGCCTACTGGCTGATGATGGTGATGGCAGTTTACTTTAAAGCTATGAATTACATCAAATTATTGGAGCTAGAAAAGTGTTATAAGTGAGAACTTTAGCTGATGCAACTTGACTGAAACTGAGTTTTTAACTGAGTAGGGTCACAAATGTAATAAAAATTGGAACTGACGTCATTTGAAAGCTCGAAAATATATTACACTGCAAATGTATGTCAACTGTTTGACCAGAATCGACACACCATATAACAAATTCATAACTTTCAAACACTGGATATGTAATTTTAATAGGTCTGATCACCAGCATAAGAGATGTAAATTTCTGGACTATTCATTTGGCAATTGTTAGGAAAAATTTTAGGGCTTATAAACATGGATTAACTCCGTCTTGTTCTTGAGGAGTGTTTTAATGTATTGTCTGGATATTTTATTTACCGGTAGAAGAATGAGTGCAATTTAAACAATGAATATTAACACGGATTTATATTCTTTGATTCACATGATTATTTGTTTTGAAGTAAATCAGTGCAAGGTGAATTCTAATGTACAGTCGGGGAAGATTTACCACCAAATTATCCTAGATAGGAATAACATAGGGATATATGTTTTCACTGTCTTCTGAATTCACTTGAAGAAATGCAGGGATGTCACAGATTTATTAATTTAGTGTACTATAAAAAGTGTTTATATTTTTAACATGTTTGCAAATTCCCAGAGTCCGGAACATTGTGATTTCAATTTTTAATCAGCTTTTGGTGTGCTATCTTAAGGTTTATGAGTGGAAAAAGAAAACAAAAACATAAATATGTAATAATGAGGGTAAATCCAAAATGTTTACAGTTCTCCTTGAAAATACATCATTCAAAGTACCTTGAGCATAGCTACATATAGCCTTATAAGGGTTCAGATCAGTTTATAAATATCTAAAAATAAAATTATGGAGTAAATATATTTATTTGATCAAAATACCACTAGAGCTTACGTTAGTAAAAAATCTTATTTTGGAGCTAAAGTATCGAAAAGACATTACCCATGAGCAGTGAAAAAAATGTGCATAATAAACATAAGGAAGAGTTTCCAAACTTGTCCCAGTTGACTAAGCTAGCTACGTATATGCTCCACCAGCAGAGGTGTCTCAGCATTGAATAATATTCATACACTGGTGGGGAAGAGTTTAAGCTTAGAAAAACCAAAAGATTAATGCGTTTACAACTAGAGGTAACATCTTTTAAAGATTTTGATTTCATTAGGATTCTAACAGTGTGTAGCTGGAAGAAAGATAGATGGATATTGTAGTGTTAGGTATATAGTGAACTATGGCTATTTCGTCCTCTTCCCCTCACCCCCTTTATTTTCGTAACAAGTGGGTAAACCAACCAACCCCCCATTAGATAAAATTTCAGGCGACATTTCTGAAGTGAAAGCACAGGAGTTGCAGCTGGAGAAGAAAGTATAGAACCTAAAGGGCAATGGTTAACATCTGGGTTACAACGACTTTCTTTTTAAATATCATATCCCTTTGATATTACACTTATTTATTTCTGTATTGGTTTTGTGTTTGTTTCTTGTATTTAAGTTAGTAACAGAAGCAGAATTCTTGATACCGTGAGTAGTCACTGAAAACTGGTCATTGAAAAGTCATTGAATTAAAGCTCTCCTGATCTGTATTAGCCCTGTTTCATGGATTATTTCATTAATTAACTTTTGTGCTGTGCTAGTGAGTATTCATTTTACTTTCATTTCATTTTATTTGATTTGACATTCTTGGACTGATCTTTTTGTGTGCCAGTGTGGACCTGTTTTTTAGAGAATGCCTGGACATTGTATTTATAACCCTTGTGGGGAAAAAGCTGATGACTTCAAAGCCTGGATTGGGCCTTCCAAACTTAAGACTAAAGCATCATGTCTGCTATGCAGGTCAATAAACTTGTCACATTATTAGGTCTGGAAATTTTTATTTTTTGGTCTGGAAAAGGTCTTAAATCTTTTTCTAAATTTGTGACAGAAACCCTGTATTTGTATATATACACACAAATGAAGTTCAGATGATTGAGTGGTCAAAGATCTCATTGGCAACAGGGTGATATACAGTTGGTCTCCCTTTATTATAGCATGATTGTGGATATAACACACTGCCATTATAGACCCTAAGACCAAAATCATACCACTTTATAACAGTGTGGGCTGAAAGAAGACTAGGTGAAGTTTAGTGTTATATCTTTATTTCCTTTACAAGACTCCATTATTTAACAAATTCACATTGTCCTCTCTACACCTCAGCTGTGTATTTTAAGCTGTTCTCAGTATGTCACAGTTTTATACATAACATGGTTTGGTGCATAAGATGGTAAAGGATTATGGACCATGACTACCACATTATTATGAAGGGGAGCACTCTTGTCTTCTGTGGTCTCTATGTAGCATGTTGGTAAAGTGTTTGACTCGTAATCCAAGAGTCATGAGTTTGATACTCACCAACGACTGCACAGTGTTGGCTGCCTCATTATGTCCTTGGAAAGGTGCTCCCATTCCATCAGCATGACATAGCCAATATTATGTTAAAATGTGTCACTAAACCACTGAACCAACCAACCAAGATAATAACCGTATTGTCCCAACTGTTCTTAATTCCAACTTTTCACTGTTTACAGATTCAGTTAATTGTGCTTATTATTGATTTACAGTACCAGTAATAATAAAAAAAGCCAACTCTTGTGTCAATTCCTGCCAAGTCAAGTTGTCATTATGTCATACTTTTGTGGACCCTTAGAAGAATAGTCAAGTTCGAGGTGTTTGTCATTACATTCAGTCCCAGACAGCCCATTAACTGCCACTTGCAATTAAAAAGGATCATCACCTTGCTTGATTTACATGTGCACTGAACCTCAGAGCTCAAAGTGACATTGTGACTTGCTGAGTACTGTTTACTAAAATACATTTCACAGCCTTACTGGATGGCAGACTTCAGAGGGTCCATACACAGTCACTTTCGGCTCTACTGAGACTGGCACTGTCAGATTGTTGGATACTGTACATACCATGTAAGATGTAATGCAGTGTCATCAGTTTAGATAACAAGTTGAATTGGACTGTGTTGGTAATAATAAGAAACTTACAAAATAGCAGATTTGGTTGGTTGCTTGGTTTATAATGGCATTCAACACAATACATGTATTAGCTATATAATGCCAAAGAAATGGAATTTGAGTGCCATTTCCAAAGACAGTGACAATAGGCAGATTAAATAAACATTTAAAAGTTGTCCAGAAGTTAGCATTTATATTCATACTGATTAATGATAAATTATACAAAGCCTGAGTAATAAGGGACATTACAGGTAAGACAATATATTTACAGGTAATTATCATCAGTACTATGGACACTTTGTGACCCTCCCCCATTTGCATCTTCAGCAGTTGGTGGAGGGTTATAATTCTTTGCATGAAGTATCTCATACGTAAATAGATGACATTGGAAGTTTAAGATACTTGATGTGTAGGCATGTCATCCTCACATTTAGAAGGGCAGGGTACTTGTTGCCTCTCAGAATTTTTGAGCATGGTAAAGTTTCTTATGAGGGCATCCTCACCAAAAGAGATGGTCTTTTATGGTAATATATGTGCTGTGATTGAGGAATAGAGGTTAATGGTGTCAGGTTGATTCACTGAAGATTTCAGATGGGGGATTCACAAGAAGGGTAGGGTGCATCTCAGAGAGGGCAGGGCATGATCTCTAGGAGGGCAGAGGGAAGTGCCCTCAGAAAAGAGGCTATAGACAGCACTATAGTTGGTGTTGGTGGGGGTAATAAAAATACAAGCATGCCTTAGAAATTGGCATTCAGTCATGAGTAATGATTTTATGTGTACAATTTATTTGTTTATTTATTGAGATCATGTTTGTTTGAATTATGATCTTTTTTAATACTTAAATTTGTTCATATTCATGTATAATGAATTAAGTGTTACGTATATGTAATTAAACTACTTGTGTGTTAGTTTTAAATTCTCTTTTATTTTATTTTTATTTCATTACATTTTATTGTAATAATATTTTTACAGGATTTAACATTTTTCCCAGTAAATTTAGTTCAGTTCTTTTAGCTTGTTTAGAACACAAAATGATTGCTACATTGTTTTTTTAGCTGACCGAGTTCTTGACCTTGGTTCTGATTTTGTAAACACTAAGTGAAAATGATTGGTTATTGCCAAGGTCATGTTTAGCCCACGTGTTAGCTCTGTTGTAAACAGTTTTATTTTTAAATTCATTTCCAGTGTGGGAATCAGATTTTAGATAGGACTATTCTAGCCTACGTGCTAATTGACTTGTAGAGAGTGATCACGTGACCCATAACGCGGGTCTGAAATGACGTTTTAGTTGGGTTTAATTCTCAGTCTCAGTGTTTATGAGTCAGTCATAAATTATACCTTCAGGTCGAAAGATATTCCTGTTGTTGCCATTTGAATTGAGTTTTTTATTTAAAATAATTTATTCACCCTGGAAAGTACTTTTCTTCATCGAAATTCTTGGACAAAGACATTTACTAAAAATTATTCGGAATTCAAAAGCCGGAATTATATTCTTGGTGACTCAACAAGGAACTGTTGACACATCAGCACAAACTGGTTATAGAGGACGTCATTGCCTTCCATATTTGAACTTCATTGAGATTCGAACTTGGATTCAATTAGAACTGTTTAGTGATAGGACTTATATTTTTGAATTCTAGGATTAATTTTTGGATTATATTCACAAACCGTAAGTCCTTTTTCATATTTTTACCTTGTTTTCTAGGGAAATAAATTATTTTGTTAAAATTTACAAAGCTTGTTAACTTCACTCTTTTCTTTTGTTACTTTTGTATGAGCTTACACATAACAAAAGGAACATACAGTATTGTGTGTTAAATCCCAAATTATCCATAAAGGTCTATCACATATCCAAAAGTTTAAAGTGTCCCAAATTAATTCCAGATCATAAATGTGCAGATGTACCAGTAGTCTTTAATATGCTGATATACCAACAGCCTTCATGTATCACAATGATATATAATACAGAATGCCTGAATGAATTCACAATAATCCCAAAATAGTGTTTTAGTCCAAAATGTCCATGAGCGATTCATAATTCCAATGGATACATATATTCTAAATAAACAATTCTTCTCAAATTATATATAAACACAACTAAATGTGATCTAACAAAGACTGATACTAAAATAAGAATGAATAATTGTTTCTTGATCTTCCTTATATACATGCTGTCCAGTGGCTTACGACAGAACAAAACGCCCTGGACCCAGGCCATTTCCAATGGAAATTTCAGTCACATGTAAACAAGATCATATATTAGCAAACAAACCTGACAAAAATCAGGTAGACCATAGAATTTCCAAGGCGTAAACCAAAGTCCTGTACTCAGAATCAGTTAAACATGTTTGTAAGTGAGCATTATCTTAAAGTATAATCAACAATCATGGACAAATATTAGATATGTGCTATGTTGTTTACGAATGATATTACAATTTACAATCATGGACAAAACATGCGATATAGTTATACATGAAATTCTTCAAAATCAAAATATAACATCAGAATAGTTATCATACTTGTATAATTGGAGGTAGAAATTTTTAAAAACTTCATGGATGTTTCTGAGCAATCAGCTTTAAAAATCTTGTTGCCCAGCAGACTTTCGTGGTTGCCTTGTAAATTACTACAGTTACCCACAAGATTATCAAAATTATTCAACAGTGTCATATATACAAACCTAACTGCACACAGTATTGTACATGTTTCTCACCAACAGTCCTGTAATAAAAAAATATACAATTTTACACATTTATTTAATGTTTAAGATCAGGTATCAAAAGATAATTTAAAACATTTGTTTTTATATGCAGTCTTATTGTCCATCATCTTTCTGCAAGTTAGTTACCCATGACCAAAAATTTACCCATATTATGTTTATCTAATTTTGCATTGTTAGGGTTCAAGTTGTGGTTAATCCAGTTATCTTGCTAATCCCATGTGTAAACAGTCAGGAACTGTAAACAATCTATCTGAGACTTTGGTTTAGCTATGACCCAACAAACTAGTATAATATGCAACAACAGTTGTGATTGGCTTTATTATTTAATCTTGCCATATTCCTTTAGCTGAAGTTAGCTGACAAGAGCAGATGTCATATGCTATATAACAGGGATCTCAAAACTCAAATCACCATGAAGGCAACACGAGAACTTGTATGTTGGCCAGAGAGCTGCATCATCGAAACCTTTTCGCATCACTGAAACCTTTTCATACAGAGAAGTAGCTCATATAAAAGAAAGCCAGATGAAATGCTGGAAACAAGAAGTAAACATTGTAAGAAACAAATTCAGATAAAAACTGGCTGTCTGTGAAGAATAAAATTTGCATTATTAATTATTTTACTAATTCTGGGTGTTGTTTTGGGCTGCAAGATTAACTCCACTGGCTGCATTCAGCCTGCATGCCATATGTTTGAGACCCCTGCTCTATAGCCTATGTCTATTTCTTCTACAGACCAGTCATGCAAACTAATATTAGATGGTAGGCATTAAGTGTGTTAAGAGAAAGATGAAAGATACTGCTACAGTATGTTGGTGTGTTGTCAAATGATGTATGTTAGCAAGTCTTGTTTCTTTAAGCCCTGATCCAAAGGGGCTCTTAGTATGGTCTAATTACTTGATCCAAAGGGGCTCTTAGTATGGTCTAATTACTTGATCCAGAGGGGCTCTTAGTATGGACTAATTACTTGATCCAAAGGGGCTCTTAGTATGGTCTAATTACTTGATCCAAAGGGGCTCTTAGTATGGTCTAATTACTTGATCCAAAGGGGCTCTTAGTATGGACTAATTACTTGATCCAAAGGGGCTCTTAGTATGGTCTAATTACTTGATCCAAAGGGACTCTTAGTATGGACTAAGTACTTGATCCAAAGGGGCTCTTAGTATGGTCTAATTACTTGATCCAAAGGGGCTCTTAGTATGGACTAATTACTTGATCCAAAGGGGCTCTTAGTATGGTCTAATTACTTGATCCAAAGGGGCTCTTAGTATGGTCTAATTACTTGATCCAAAGGGGCTCTTAGTATGGACTAATTACTTGATCCAAAGGGGCTCTTAGTATGGTCTAATTACTTGATCAGATAATGAGTAGCCCATGCAAGGATTTGTGTGGCCTCTTACTGATAGCAGTCACAAATCACACATGCATGGACTTATATGGAGATGATTCAGGCAAACTGCAGTAGGTCCCCAGATGGACTATTTAATGGCCATGTCCGTTGCTGGATAATTTCTAATGTCATTTTGTAATAATAGTTTTGGTTGCCCAACTGACCTTTCAGATTGGGAAAAATTCTTGCCCAGCATTCATTTTTGTTGTCCCTTACTCCTGGACAATATGATAAATCATCAACAATTCATCATGAGTAGTTTTGTACTGATTTTTTCTATTGCAAGGTGGTCTGGGTTATTATTCAGACACATGGTTGTCAGGTGGGACTAGTCAGAGAGCATGGCCGATAATTTGCATGAGTAATAGGTCCTCAGATAAACAACACTGTATATGTGTGTGTGTGTTTGTGTACACGCTTGCTGTGGCACAAAATCGAATAAGCTTCTTTTATTTTTGTTTTCTAATCTAAGGATTTGCATTGTATTTCAGACATCCAGACACTTTCTGTGTCGAAATAGTGATGAAAATAATATTAATCTGGCCATGATTTG